>VZUI01037835.1:0-177480 GCA_013401135.1 Cettia cetti | reverse complement strand
GTTGCTATGCAACAGAGTGCCTGCCCTGCGGGGTGCCTGTCGCAGGGGAATTCCCATCCTGGCCCGCCCCGTCCTCCAGGGCAGATTCCACTGGGCAGATTTAATCCCCCCCCCTAGCTATCCACAGCTGCAGCATTGAGGTCCCAGTCTATCTCCCAGGGTCCAGGAAACACTAGGGCAGTCCCCCCACACTTTTTCATTCACCGAGGATTTGTTCATAACACTTTTGTCTTAAGCTCTTGGGATATATGCTTTCTGCCCTTGTGCTGGGTGCTCTGTCCCACCTCAGTTGCTGTCCCTGAGACAAGGACAAATGCACTAAGTCGAAGTGAGAGACAAGCGGAGGTTTTCTAAAGGGATGATAGAAAGTCAAACAGAGACTTCAAGCTGAAGACTTCTCAATTAGTATGACTTCTACTGGTAAATTATGCAGTGAAGGCAAACTGTTAAGTATAATTTCATGTAGAGAAACACACCAAAAGGGATATAATGAAGATATCCATGTTAGAGAAGTGTGGCTGTTATCCTGGAAGAAGCACTGATTTGTCTATCGTGCTCATTGGGGATGTGTGGCAGGGATATGTAACCTGAAGAGCTGTTGATGCTGATTTGTCACAATACTTAGGTGCAGGCCCTGGAAAAGAGGCCCTGTAGGCACATATGCAAACATGTATTTGAATTACTCTGGCCCAAATAAACTTGTATTGAATTAACTTGCAGAAAAAATCTGAAAGTTTTTTTGTGGAAAATTAATATTTCAATTAAAATTTCAACTTAGTATTTATTAATTTTATTTGAAGTGCTTATTTTCATTGAGACACCCTAACTTCTTTGAGAAGTCTGATTGAAACATGACACTCTCTAGTCTTTTATGGCTACAAATGGGCACTTTTTTGGTTTGTTTTGGTTTTTATCTCAGATTTTTAACTACTATTTTAAAATTTTCAGCAGCAGATGTCAGGGACCTCCTCGCATTTCTATTCAAATGGATATTTTTGTGTATTTCAGGAAGCCAGAAACATGAACCAGATGATTCTGGTATTAAAAAAAGAACATACTCTTAGCCACTGTACCTCCTTCAAAGGAAATCATCATCTCTCTCTGCTCCAGAAAGTTCAGCAGTGATAAATGCAAAGCTGTGCAGATGCTGATGGAATAACCAAACCTTGGTTTCTGAGGAAAAAGCTAGGGATGGAAATTGGTTCAGGGCTGAGATCCTGAAAGTATTCAAGGACCAGCTGGATGGAGCTTTAAGAAACCTGGTCTAGTGAAAGTTGTCCCTGCCCAAGGCAGGGGGTTTGGGACTGGAGGATCTTCAAGGTCTCTTCCAACTCAAGTCATTCCATGATCCTGAACAAATCTGAAGCTGTAAACCCTGTTGAGGGCTTATGAAGGGTATGGTGAACATGGGCACAGCTGTGTGGCAGGAAGTATACAGAAATTTTTGGAAGGAGATATAAGAATGAATGATAAATATTTAGACAGCATCACAATTTTGCAAGATGGTTCCTAAAAATTAAAGCAAAAGAGAGGTATTCTGTTCTTGAAAGGCCTCTGACCACCCAGACACCATCCTCTATAATGACACGCAAAGTGTGTGTCTTTTCCCTGCTGCCTTCTGCTTTCTCCCACTTCTGTTGCTGCAAACCAAATTATTCTGAGCTATATTCATGCTGTAAAAATTGTACTGCAGTTCCTAACCCAGCCACTCGTTCTGGGGCACAATCACAATCTCTGTCCACTGGTAGGTTGGGACAGCATCTCTTGCCTGTTCTTCATATGAGATGTACGTGCTTAGGAAGTCTTTTCGTATTCTCCCAACATTGTCCCTCAAGACAGTGCTGGACAGAATTGTGGTAGAAACCTCAGCAAAGTCAGAAAAGGAAAATAGCCAGGAAAAGCGGGAAGAGGTGGAAGGTTCAAAATAAACGATTCTCATGAGATCTGTGTTGAAAGAAAATTGACTGCATCCTTGATTACAAATGCGTGTCTTGGGGAAGAGACTAAGCCAAGGTTATTTCTGCTTGAAATTTTGCAGTTGCTGGTCATCTATTTCTGCAGCACTTTGCAGAGCAGTGAACTGAATACTGACTGCCATGTGGCCAGTCAGCTATCTACCTGCAGCATGGCACTGACAGCACTGGAAACTCTAACTGACTTCAAGGATTTCCTGACATCACCATGGCTTCTATAGAAAGAGGAGACAGGTTACTTCTATAGAAAGAGGAGACAGGTTATCAGCCTTTTGTGAAAAGCTCTAAGAGATACTGCAAACACCTGTCTTCCAAAGTAGCTGGCCTCTCCCTTTATATGCCTGCCTGTCAGAGGGTTTCCTTGCAGGTGAAGGTAGTTTCTGAGCTGCCTGTGCAGAAGTAGATCTGAAAAATCTCTGCTTTTCTCCACCTGTTTCAGCTTAAGTTTGGGAACAGGGAAGCTGTGAAGGTTGTAATTACCATGATCTAGTTGTTGAGTCAGACACAAGCTTTGCATTAACATCTCTGTTCTGTTCAGCTTCAGGGTAGTTTGAGGTAATTGCTTATCTCTACAAGGGTGGTTGGTCTGGGGGATAAGACCTCCATGTGAGTAGAATCTGGTTTTGGCAGTTTTCAAGGCTCAGCCTTGACTGGAAGAGGCCACAAGAACTCAGAAAAGCAATAGATAGTGTTCCAATTTGCTCATGAAATGAGGCTGGATGGCTGATCTTCTGCTACCGGGGTGTCACATCTATTTTGTGTTGGACATGCAGACAAGAAATAGCCCCACAGCTGTTAAAAAAAAACTTTGTTTTGATTTTACTTGTTATGTTTTGTTCCCTTCTTACTGCAGTTATTATCTCTCTTGCTACTGGGTGTATAGGAGCCTGTGCCAAAATCATAGGTTAGAGATACTTCATTCAATATTGCTCATACACTGACCCTGGGGTACATATATTTTTCAGGGGTGGATCTACCTTGTTTTGTGTTTCTGGTGCAACTGAACGGAGTGAATCTGTTCTTCAGAGCCCTCTCTGGCTTTGCATCCTCAGTATTGTATAGGTTTATCTTTCAGCCTGGATTGAAATCAGGTTTGTGCATGTAGCTTACAGGTAGTGTGGTATTCACACAGGGTGCTAGATACTGATACTTTCTCCTGTTCTCTTGGTAAAACACAGGCAAAAGGATGCTGACTTTTACGATCAGTTGCACTGCCTGCCTGCTTGCTGAGGCTGCTTCTGAGATGTTTTTCTTCTTTATGGGCTGTGGAGGTCTCTAATGTAATTTTTCTGACCTTGTGTTAATTGGAAGTGTTTCCATGGATGTTTTTCAATTTTATTGCTATTGCACTTGGAGAGATTGAAATAATGCACAATACAGAATGGGAAATAAATAAAGCTAATGATTTTATGAAGTTTGGCAAATCTTACATCTGTGGTGCCTGAAGCATCCTTGTTGGCTAATAAATTACTCGTCCTTCTTTTTCTGGCTTCTCTTCTGGAGAAAGTGTTGTCCTAGTCTCTCTCTTGCACACAGTGAGTCCCAGGCTTGCTAAGGAATAGGAGGGAAGGTAGGGGACAAGGGCAACACACTTCAACTGGAGGAGATGTAGGGTAGTAGGGAACTGTGAAATATGGAATATATGAAGTGACATATCAAAGTGGAAGTTCACTCCTTTGTTAATCGAGAATTCAAAAGAAAAGGAATCAGTCAGATAAAGTGACCTCCACCTGGGTTAGAACAATTCTTTAGCTAATTTCTTTAGCAAGATGACTGATGGGTTGTGGTCAGTCTGCTGGAAGAAGTCCCAGGAAATGGGACTTTGTCAATAAGGGGGGAGAACCCAGCAGCCTGGCGAGCTCCTCAGGCCCTTGCACTGCAACAGTGCATGAGGCGAAGCTTCCTCTTTCTGTTGGTGCATCTGCAAGAAAGAGAAACCTTTTGGCTTGTGGATAGACTGACCTACAGAGGCTGCTTTCATCAGCACTTGTTGAAAGGGGAGCCTCATACTGTGGAAGCAATACTTTTCTTCCTGTTTATGTTATGGTCATTTTGACTACTTGCAGTAGTGTGGCCATGGCTATGAAAGAAAAGTTCAGACCAAAGCTCACAAAGATGTCTCTTACCTTTTGCAGTTTGCCACAGTCAGAGGAAACCCACAAAGGGTTTTGCTGAAGTTCACTAAAACTGTCTGTGATGATTTCTTTTCTAAATCCTCCTGAAGAAGACACAATTTTATTTACTTTGATTTCCATCCTTAGTCTTTTGACAATATAATTTACAAAGGGACACATTTCTGGGATAAATTGGTTCAAATTTATTGTCCCAGAATGAGAATTTCCTCTGTACTGCCATTCCCAACAAATTAGTTTACTTGAGAAAAGGAAAATATTGACATCTTGTAGTTTTCTGTCCTGAAGCCATGCTGAGGACCAATGATGATCTGGCCTGTGGCTGCACGCAAATGTTCTTTTCTTATTACCTGTTTTACAGCAGCAGTTTTAATGCAACACTGGAAGGTGTGGTTGCCTCTGAAAGGGTGATGCTTGATTATTCTAGTCCTTCTTGTAGCACCCCTGCAGCCTTGATGGATGGCATGTGGTATAGACTAATTCATTCTTAAATCTGTGCACAAACTCCCCAAGAGAAGCCAAGAGAAGAGAGGTGGAGCTGTCCTTGTGGCAATTTTCCCTCCCTCCCCTGAACACAGGAGCCAATTTTCCTGGCTGCTGAGGAAGATGTATTTTGAGAAATGGCAGCTGAAATTAAACTGTGCCAAGAGAAAGAGGTGGTAGAGAGAAGTACTTTTTGAAAGCATGTTAAATCCTAAAGATCTCCTTCAGTCCAAAGCCTCTGCCACGTAACTTCACAGTGAAGACAGACCAAGGGACTTTCACTGGTAATCAGAAGTAGTGGGATTTCTTTCAGCAACTGCTATGAAACCTCTGCTCTATGCTACAGGTTTTTCTCCCCATGGCTAGAAGCATAACATCTCCACAGCAGGTAGTGTTTTAATGTGGACAATAAATGATGTGGGAGACTTCAGAGTGGCTCAAGATGTAATGTCCCATTTTCTCAGCAGCAAGGCAGGACTGCTTCTGCTTTCTGGAGAGCTGAGTGAGTTGCATATTCAGGCTGTCCTTCCAGTCTCCTCCACGGATGCTGAGAACTGTTAAAAATGCCAATGGACTAATTTAAGTGTCTAGTGATTTGGACTTCATGTATAAGGCTTTGTCCCTTGGATATTTTACCTGTGTGGTCCCCTGGAGCCAAGGAAAAGAGATAAAACTGTTCTAGGGACAAGCATTTTTATGGCATAATTCTGTGTTCAAATCTGTGTTCTTTCAGAGTTTTCCATAGGCCAGGACAATCAGCAGAAGTGGATTTACTTGTGGAATGGCTTAAATGCAATTGAATGAGCTAGACACCCTGTCAATGTTATGTCTTCAAGGCAAATAGTCAAAGTTTTTGGTTTCGAGGTGGTTTGTTGTTTTTTGGTTTTTTTCTATCCTCTTCATTATCTTGTTTTGGCTGCAGTTTGAGACTTCTGTTCAATGGCCAAAGATCTCAGGCAACCAAAATGCCAGGTGTGAAAGTCTGATAGAGCAATGTTGTGTTCTGCTTGACACTTATCATCCAGGCTAGCTTCTTGCTTTTGTCTCCTTCTCCACCCAATACACCAAATGTAAGCCTAGAAACAAACCTCAACATGGCTGTGAATAGGCAAGGTACTGGGTGTAAATCTTGACCATTTTCTCAGTATTTCCAGGAGATGATGCTTCTGTGAGGTGCTGTAGGGCAGACAAGACTTTGCATATTACTCTTTGAGGGGCATAGGTGAGTGGTGTTTGATGTCTGCAGAAAGTTGTAGGCCTGTATATGGAAAGTAGGGCTTGACAGAGTAGGTATGGAAGTCAACTGGTCCTCTGTGTGTTTCTGTGTGTGAGTTAAAAGATATTGCAGTGTGTGTGGAGCACTGCCTTGTTATGTGTGTGCAGGGGCTAAAGTCACTGTCGCTTCTTTCGGTCTTAATTGACCTCAAGAGTTTTCACCACTCCTGTAAATGCAAGTTTCTTTGTCTTTGATTCTTTCTAATCAATTCCATTGCAACTTTGGGAGTGTTTTCTAAACCTGGGAATGCTCAGTCCTTTCTTCAGCATCAAGCCATGTTCCCTACTGTGCTATGACAAGTTTCATAACCTCATGTTCTAGTTTGTGGAGAAGTATTTCCTACATCCCAAAGGTATGTATGTGTGATCCTAAATGAAAGACACTAATAGAAATAAATTTGAACAAATTTGTAGCCACTTTTTAAAGACTCAAGATTCAAAACATAAGACTTTCTTTCTTTTCCAGATTCTAAGCAATTTGGTTCTGGTGTGGTCTTCTATAATTGTATCTAGTCCTCTAGAATCTCCTGGTTTAGAAAACTCTGCCATTTGGGGATCATGGTGATCCAAAATATTCTTTTTCTGTATGTGCTTAATCCAACATTTCTTTAAAATTTCAAAATTGTAATAAAAATCTTGTAAAAAAAGCATTTGGAATTTGACTTTACTAAATATTTTTCAAATTCTATTACTGTGAAAAAAAATGCCTCTTTTTAATAAAGTGACACTTTAGTGCTAGTATAATTCTGTGGTTGGTCAAATTTTAGCTTCATGCGTGTTATGTGACTTGAGTGACGTTTCACATCCAAGATCTAGTTCAGAAATGGAAATGTTCTGAGTGATTGTGAATGAATGCTACTTGAGACTGCAGCAGTTTCTTGAGATTTCTTCTCCTTTTCTTTTTTTGAAAGCACATCAGTTGTGGGTCTCCTGAGAGAGCTGCATCTAGACATGCAATTTTCTGGAGACTTGTGCCTCATGTCCAGAACAATGGTGAAGATTAAATGTTAGCTACAGCTAACATTCATGGTGAAGTGCAGTGAATGCATGGGCTTGTGCTGTTAGGAGAGAGTCTTCTATCCCCATGTGAAAATGGATTTTGATAAATGGGGTGGGAGTTTAAATGTTGGTAGCTCATTGTGGGTAAGGGCTGTCTGTGCTTTTCCCTAAGATGACCATTGACACAAAGGAGCATCAGATGTTTCACAGTTCGCTGAACTGTACCATAGTCTATAGCAGCTCTTCCTAATGCTGTGAAGTCCTTTGAAGTCTGGGGCAGTGCAGTGGCCAGGAAGTGGTAACAGTGCTGCTGGGGCAAAGATGTGTCCTTGGCTTTACCTAACTCCAGTCCAAGGTCTTCTCTGCAGTCCTGGAGCTGGCCTAAGAGGGTATAGGCTGCATCCTGAGGAAAATGGGAATTTCTCTGGAAGGAAAAAGGTTATACTACATGGGTGATACTACTGGGCATCAAGGAGGCCTTTTCTGCACCATGCATGATTTCCTTTGGCAAGGGGAAGGCTCTTCCCTCTTCTCTCTCTCTTCTTACTTCCTTCTCTTCCTCCCACCTCCACCTTTCTCTTTCCTTCTCACTGGATGGGTCGCTAAGAGCAGCCCAGTTGGGACTGAGGTAGAACTGCAGACTGGCCTCTTGTGCAGTTCTCCTAAATGTCTTTTCAAGCAAGCTCAATAATTGATGAGCACCTGAGTCCTTGTCTGCACTGAAGAGTGCACATGGTATTTAGTACATGAAAAAGCTATTTTGCCCATCACAGCTCATTGCTGTTCCCTAGCACACCAGTTAATTGATCTCTCAGTAGTTATGGAGAAAATTCCTTTCTCCAATGGTCTCAACTGCTTCACTTCTTCCAGAATAGAACTTGTGCCTTCTGTTGACTTACACTTGTCACACCAGAGCACAGTCCAGTTGCCTTCTTCCTCCAGTGGGTCATTCCCTGATCACTCCTGTCCAGCCTGTCCTCTGCTGTAACTGGAACAAGTGTAGAAGACCTCAGATCATCTCCTGGGTTTCCACAGCTTGGGTTTTCACACTGAAGCATTTCATAAGTTGTGTCCTGCCCAGGATTGGCTGCTTTTATTGAGGTGAAAGATGCACTAACACAGCTGCAGGCGCAGGAGAGAGGAGGAAGTCAGGTTTGAAAAGTCTCAGAAGAGATGGAGAAGGAGGAGGAAGAGTGAGCATTGTGGTTTAATGCCAGCCAACAACAATGTACCAAGCAGTCCCTTGCTAACCTCTGCCAGTGGGATGAGGAAGAGAATTAGAAAAAGGTAAGACTGATATATTGAGATAAAAGCAGTTTAATAATTGAAATAAAATACAATATAATAATAATAATAGTAATAAGAAAGAATATAACAAAGAGAAGAATAAAACCCAAGAGAAACAAGTGATGAACAATACAATTTCTCAGTGCCTGCTGACCAATGCCAACTCATCTCTGAGCAGCAACTCATGACTGCCAAAAACCTCCTACCAGTTAATATACCAGGCATGGCATTCTGTGGTATGAAATATCCCTTTGGCTTGTTCAGGTCAGCTGTCCTGGCCATGCTCTCCCCAGTCTTCTTGTGCACCTGCTTGCTGGCAGAGTATGGGAAACTGAAAAGTCCTTGACTTCAAATAAGCACTACTTAGCAACAACTAAAACATCAGTGTGTTATCAACAGAATTCTCATACTAAATCAAAACTACAACACTGTATCAGCTAATAGCAAGAAAATTAAGTCTATCCCAGCTGAAATCAGGACAGTGGGTGAGAACTGTCATATCAGGGAAGGTGCAAGCCAGCAGCTTAACATCAGTCCCTGATGAGCACACAGGTTGGATAGGGTAAGCAGGACAGAGTAGCTGGGATGCTGCTGAGCAGGACACGCATATTGACAAAACTGGGTGGAGTGGGAGGAAGGACTGAAATAGTTGAGGTGCTACAGATGGGGTCATAGATACACTGACTAAACTGCTTAGTAACTGCCTCTTTTCTCCTGTTGCAGCAACACATTACATACCTAACCTGCTCCATTTTCAAAGCAAATTTACAGAAAACGTATTCACTGGAGGCACTGCATTGAATCTGTACGTGTAAAGCTGAGCCAGCTGGTATTTGCCAGATACTGGAGAAACATCAATGCCTGTCTTTAAAAAAGATCAGAGGAGCAGAATAGAAAGGAGCTTGGGAGTTGTAGATTTATGGCATCACTGTTGCTTAACTCTGATTCTAAGAAAGCATATGAAATGAATTATCAACTAAATTCTTTGTCAGCACCTGAACAATGACGCGGAGATTTGTAGAAGTCCACCAGGATTTGTTAAGAACAAGTCATGTCAGACCAATTTCATATCTTTCTGTAACAGGGTAACTGACATTTTGGACAGAGGTGAAACTTAAGGTGTCATCTACTTGGACTCCAATAACGTTTTTTCATCTCTTTTGTCATACTTTGCTAGCAATCTAGAGGAACAAGGTCTTGAGGAGAGTGAATAACAAACGCATGCAAAATGAGCAAGAATGTCAAAAGGAAAGGGAGAATGGACTGGAGTTCTGTGAAGGTTTGTCCTGTGCTCAGTTCAGTTCAATCTTTTCTTTAATAGCCTTGGTGGTGGGTATAGAATTTGTATATTAAATTTGAAGATGACAGAAAGTTGGGGTGACTATGAATTTGTTGGAGAACAGGGTTTGAATTCATAATGCTCTTGACAAACTGGAGGTACACTGAAAAAATGTGATGTAATTCAATAGAGACAAGTGCTAACTATTGTACCTTGGCAGGAACAATAGACTACATAAATACAGTGTAGAGAAAGATCAACTAGATGACAATTCTGCACAAAAGGATTGGGGGAAAGGATAAAAGAGGTTGTGTATTGTTGAGAAAGAGGCAAATTCTGTACTTGGACATATAAATAGGAGTTTAGCCTGCAAGGCATATGATGTAATCTCTGTGCTCTGCTGGGTGATGGTAAGGCTTAAAATCTCTCTGCAGTTCTGTGGATAGCACTTCACAAAAGGCCTGGACAAACTAGAATGACACTGGGGGAAGCTGCAAGAGTAATCAGGGATGTAGAAAATTAGTCTTACAATCAATGATTTAATGAATTGGCATTGTTTAGCTGAAATTTGGAGAACTGAGAAAGGGAGAGAGACTCCACAACAGCCAATGGACTCTGAATTTCAGAGCTTCCCCATTTGCAGCAATCCCTTTGGCAGCACTAAGTGACAGCATCAATGACAGTGTCAGCACTTTTACCTGGTCCCCAATGGAGGCAGCATTTCTGTGATGTGGTTTGTATGGTTAGAGGTTCAGGTGGTTCCTGTATGTTGGAGTGGTTCCTTTGGACCGTGGTCCACACAGTAGCACTGGAGGCTCTCACAGGAAAGAGGCAGGAGGCAAGGGAGCAGGGCTCATGAGGAAATCTCTCCCACTTGAAACGAGTACATCTAGGCCAAGGGTCTGCTTGGGCCCAAGAGCTGTTGCAGTCACTCACTGCCTGTGCTGTGTGCCAGCTGATGTCTTCACAGTGAGGTTGGAAGGTTGTCAGATCATCTGCACAGCGTCTGTAACCCTGGAAGAAGGATAAAGGCACTTTTAGAAGGATAAAGGAAAAAGGATATTGTCCCTTCTATTTTTTTCTTTAAGTCAGGATTTGCTCTTTATTGCCTTACTTGGACTTCTCCTTGTTTTTTTCTTTCATCTCTATCTTCTGTGTCTATATGTCTGTCTGTCCATCTTCCTATCTATCACCAGTATATATATATCCACAGTGATTTAGCTGCCTCAACTTCAACTCTTCTGGACTTCTTGTATGTGTCTCCTGGGTTACTGTAATTCCCTAGGACTTTCATATATCAACTCTCTCATCTTTATTGTCATTATGGTGTCTTGTATTAGGCACCTCAAAAACACCTTCCAGAGGTCAGTCTCTCAAAGTGTTGAAAGGAGATACTGCACAACAAAAGAAGATAAATTAAATGTACGTGTGGAGAGAGTGGGAGATCTTGAGTGCAATGAGGAAATTAAATACCTGTATTATAGCATAATGAAAGGTGTTTGTAACTTGCTGTCTGAATAGCTTCTGCAGACATCAAAGCTGAAGAGTTTGAAGGCTGAATGTCATGGCATTTCAAATTATGTCTATATTTCATTGGATGCCGATGTGCCAAATTTTGTCTTCTCAAAGGAACTGGGAAACAAATTTAGTCTTCCATACCTGAAACTGTATCCCATTAATTTCTGTTTTTAAAATTTCAAATGTATTCACCACATACTTGACATCCTTTTCTTTTTTGGGGGGTAATGGTGGTGGTGGTGATGTAATATTCATAGACAGTTATCATCTACATTACTTTTAATATATATTATGAGTCGGAGGCCCTGTAAACTCTTTGCCTAGCCATTTCTGGCAATAATTAGGAGCTATATAATACAACCTTGAAATGCAGAGGCAGTATTTGGGCATGGAAGGATGAGCATTCTTAGTCTTTTGAGAAGATCTAAAGTCTGTAGCTGAAGATAAAGGGGACAAGCAAGAAAGCTCCTAGGAAGGCAGAAAACAAAAATGCGGCATTTCTATGGATGAATGAGCCTTTATGAAGTTGCTTTTAAAAGGCGAAATTATATGGCCATTTGCACTGCCTCTTGATTGCTCAGTGCACCAGCTATTCTTTATGCTGCATGCCATTTTCTGCCTTGTATTTAACTGCAAAAAATATTCTGGGATGCAGTTTTCATAAAGAGGCCTGTATTAACACATCTGTACTGTTTTGTAGTTAGATGGGGGTAGGATTTCCTCCTACGTGGATGCTCATTAACCTCCAGTATTTTTGCCCTTGTTTTATGCCATAGCTGAGCTCTAGGCTCAGCTGAGTTAGCTGAGCTCTAGACTTCCGTATGACCGATGGTTATTCTATTGCAGTCTTTTTTGGCCCTTTTTCTCCTCCACTCACGCTATAGCCGCAGCATAAGCTTCAAAGGCTCATTATCTAAATCACAGCATAGAAAAGTCCTTTGAGAGCCAAATTCACCTCTGGCATAAGCGCTGCAATTCCATTGACTCCAGAACAGGCTCACTGCTTCACGTCAGGAGAAAATTTTTGCAAAGTAGATATCAAAATGAACAGGTCTTAGACATAATGGACTGCTTTCTCTCCCCAAAATCACCCATTCACAGGCTTGTTTTGGCTTCTGGTCCATGCTGCACTCCACCCTTGCATATTGAGAACCCATTTTCTGTTTGTTTCTGTCCTGGAACTTTCTTTTCTGCTCCATATTGTATCCTCCTGAATGCCTTTGTATCTGCTTGTCTGCAAGCTCATGCTTCCTTCTCCTTGCTTTTTGGAGATGGTTGTGCAGAGTTCTTGCAGCAGGTATTGTTGAGACAAAGCTGAAACAGCTGTCCCAGGATCATCAATATCACTAGGTCTTAGGAGGTCGTGGAAGATGTAGACTGAAGGTTATAAATGCTGTCTCATAGCTGCTGCAGGCCAGGACTCTTGCCCTTACACAAGGATGCAAGGACAGTGAGGACCCCTGGAAGCTTGGTGTGCAGTGATTTTACCAACCTGAGGTATTTTCAGCAACCAATACACAATTCCTGGTGGTATTTAGAGCCTTGCAACCACTCTGGAGGGGACAAGTTGTGTCAGCAGCCCCTGGGATAGGGGAGGGCAGTAGAAGTGCACGCTGGCAAAGCCTGAACTGATTGACTTTTATTGGCAACGAACTATTTTTGGGAGCCAATGATGAGAACAGCCTGTACTGCTGCAAGTTTGACTCTGCCTTGCAAGGTTATTATCTGTGAGTTTAATCAGAGTCTGTCACATGCATGGAGTGAGTAGCTAGTGTTTCAAAGGGTATGCTTCATGCTGGGATAGGGGGAAGGAGAGCTGGGGGATGGGGAGAGAAGCTTTTGAGGTATGAATGGAAAAAAGTAGACACTCACTTCTTGAATTTCTGCCATTTTTTCAAGTGCCATTAAATACATATAAATTACTTACAGAAATTCAAGACAAACTTCCCAGATACCTATAAACTTGTTGTGGTCACGCAAAGGCAAATCAGTGATAGCAGATCTCTTTTTTCCCCTAAGCCTTGAGGGGGTCTCTGAGGTCTCTGTGAATGAACTCTGTTCACAGAGGTTGCTTTGCCCTCTGTAGAGATGTAACTGTACTTTCTTGGGATGGGATGTGGCAACAGCTCATCAGTGCAAAGCCCTGCTAACTGGCCTTTAGGAAATGTGTGAAAATGGAGGGTTAATTAGGGAAACAGACACTGTAATGAACAGCACTCAGCTTGCAGTATGGCTATCATTCTCTGTCATGCAAAAGACCAGCCCTGGTTAGTTTGATCTATGAATTGTGCAGAACAAGCTTATGGTTATTTTGATTATCTGTGTTACTCTATTCACTGAAAAAGCCTGCCAATAACTAGTGCCCTGTTGTGCTGCAAGCTGCACAGAGAGACCTAGATGATTGCTGTAGCCACTAAATACTTAGCGGGTAAATATAAGCTGAGAAAACATGGTCACACAGACAGATGGGAGAGCCAGTGCAAGGAAATGCAGGCAAGTTAAGAACAGTAGTTAATATCCAGGATTTTCTTGCTCAGCATACTTTGAGGAATGTCTGTAAAGGGATGACATATTTTATCCACTAATGGCAGTGAATATTTTTGCATTGACCTGCTAGAGAAATATGAATTGTAAATGGGTGAGAATTTTAAGTTTTATGGACTATAAGCTTAACGTATGAGCAGCCTGACCGTTGGAAATTATCTGCAGCTTTCTGGGCAAAAGTGAGACTTGTGGTAGGGTAAGACAAAAAGCAGTGACAGAACTTCACTGGTGTTCATGGGACCACCCTCAAGAAGAAGGCTAAAACTGAAGAAAACTGTGGATCTCTGAAAAGCTCCTGAAGAAAGTGGAACAGGTCAGCATTCACATCTTGTTACTGACTGAGGGGTTAGAGGCATAAAGTGTCTTGGAAAAAAGGCACTTGGTACAACTGAGAGCGGAAGCAAAGGAAGACTGAAAAGAAAACGGAAAAATTGTATCGGGCAAATAATCTCTGAAACAGTCTTTAGAATGTATGTGCAGTGGTGGGGGACTGAGAGGCGTTTGCCACAAAGTGAAAACAGGATAGAGTACGGAAGGGAGCAGAACCATTAATGTCAGTGAGAGTCAACAGACCTGGGTCTTAATCCCAAACCTCAGACCTGCATCTTTGAAGACAAGATGGGGTCAGGAGCCTGGCTGTGCTCCCCTCCAAAAAAGTCTGTCCAGAAGCAGGGTTTGCTTTTTTTTTTTACCCAGGAGTTTGAGCATGGAGCTCTCCTTCACTCAGCCCTGCTGTGCTGTTTGCCATATGTCATCAGACTTCTGTTTTTTTGGAGATATCTTGTCCAGATCTCGTGAGACCTAATTTTTCCTAATCTGTAAGATTACAGACATCTCTGACAACAGCTTTATAATGGCACAGTTGCAGAAGTGCTATAACCTCCTGCAGGAAGCAGAAAAAAAGTTCTTATGGGTAGGTAAATGCATGGATAGTGAATGGAGCCCATGAGCCTGTGAAAAATTCGTGTTTGTTCTCTATATTAGTGTCTGTTCTGTCTGGAAGTCTGCATTTTTTAGGTAAAAGAGTTCTGTAAAGTGAAAATGAGAAACCTGCGAATATACACGTATTTGCTACAGTGCTGACAGGTGGAGGTAATCACAGACGGGGTGGATGGGTGGAAAGGGCTTGATGCTACACAGAAATCAAACTGCAAATAACCTGACAATGCAGCAGCCACTTTGGGGAATCATCAGCTGTGATGGCTGTGAAAAATCCCAAGGGATCCCAAGTGCACAAATGCAGTTATGGTTTGACATCTGGATGACTGGATTGACATCTTGGAAAGGAATGGGCTGAATTCTTGTGTTCAGTGATATGCAGCACACTGACAGGATACCTCCATCTACTGCTCTGCTGGATACTGCTGACTCTTCTCACTTTTCAGATTGCTGAGGGATGGGGTGCTTCTCCTTGTAATGGAAGAAGGTTGCCTAGGGAAGGAGGTACATTTCCATATACTTATTGCACGGAGTTCACGTAAAGAAACATACCCTGTCCCATTTCTCTTGAACACCCTGGTTTGCATGTGTGCAAAGGCTGGGTTTTTTTATTTCTTTATACAGATTGGGTACTTTATTTTGTCATTATCAATAACGAGCTTTTAACCGAAAGTGTTTTCCTTTCCTAAAGAACATTGATATAGATCAGGGTAAAAAAAAAGTGATAAAGCCCCATCCTGCTGAGGCAGAAGGAAAAGCTGCAGAAATTGCTGAAACAGAGGGAAGGAGTGCCTTTGTCTGATTACATCCACTTTGGGCCCAAAGCTCTTGCTGATGGCTTTTTACCACAACTCAAATAGCAGCCAGCATCTTTGTACCTGGAGGAGAAAATAGTACTAGTCAACCTGAAGGGGGGCCTTCCTGACCTTTCCTGCTCTCTGGGGAAGTGAAGAATCTGGGACATGTTCCTGAAGTAAAGTTCTCCAAACCTCTCTGAAATGTCACCCTCCAACAGCTGTGTGCCAGTGCACAAATAATGATCTCTGCTCATGCCACAAGTGGTCCTTCAAGGCTGCTGGTGCCTGCTGCGGGCTCTATGTTTTTTGCTAGAGTGTACTCTGCAAGAAACTGTCTCTTGATTGATTTTCTGAGAACTTTTTAGCTCTCCTGGATATATTGGGAAGCATACAAATAGTATGTGGTTTCCTAGGGTATGGTATATTTTACATGGCTATTACCCTTCAAACTGCTGTCTTACATGGGTGACATAAGTGGCCAGTTGTATACCCTATTCCCTATAATACCCATTTTCAGAACAGTGTTTCTCAAGGAATCTAGAAAAGATCCAAATGTTATTCTTTGATATCTCATAGACACTTGTGAAATCTGTAGTGCTATGGGCATTGGTACAAGTAATTCTTTGTGGCTGTAGGATCTTTAGGCTGCTGAGCCTGGAAGGAACTCTGAAAGGAACCTCCTGGTACCCAGTTCAGAAGGCAGAGGAGCAACCAGGTCTGGGTCTCATGGCCTGGCCTCTCTCTGTGACAAACCCAACCAGTCCTCAGAGAGGAGCCTCCAACCCTCTCCTGGGCATTTGAGGTCTCTTTCTGGGGTGTGACAACAAACTAGGAGAACAATGGAGCAGTTAAACCAGAAAAGATTCAGCATTAGTGGTGAGATTAATTAGCTGTATCTGTGATGGTTCAGTTAAAGGCTCTTTCTTCTATCAGCCTCCCATTATGACACATTCTTGGCTTTTGGGTTTATGGAGCTGTACTAACACAGATCAGTATTATATCAGCTCTGATCTCAGGGTGGAAACCAACCCACTGTGCTGGCTGGGTCAGAGAAGAGGAGTTGGTTGTGTTTCCAGTTCAAACCCTCATCACTTGTCTGCTCCCAACCTTCCAAGCCATACCTCTGTTCTTTCTCCTTTGTGCCCCAAATACTGAAGATAAGTCCCTCAAATGCTTTTCTGCATCTTCTGTGGTTTAGTGGCTACTTAAATATTGATTTATATAGAACTTACCCCTAGGGATTGTCTTATGAATGCAGAGGAGGGGTATTGTTAGAGAAGGAGGGAATGAGCAGTCCCTAGAGGACTCAGTGTTGTCTATTGCTGAGAGGCAGAAACTGCATGAACAGGCTTGCCCTGGAAAAATATTAATGTGTGAAAGAACAAGCACACACCTGTGCGCACACACACACATTTATAAACACAAACAGAAAATGGGCAACTGAATACAAATAGAAGGAAAGCATTTGATGAGTCAAATGATTAGAGTAAGTCTGGTCTGTTCACTCGTGGAATTTGCTCTCTTTTGACCCATTAGACACAAGCATTGGACCTGCCATCCAGAAAGTGCTGCAGAAAGATATATAAGGCAGCAGGGATGGCCTGAGACCCTGCATTCAAGAAAAGGCTACCATAAGTTGAAGGACAGGCTGTATATCATCGAAATATGAGTTTCTAGAGGTTTGCAAACACATTTAAATTTGCCCATTGATTAAATGTTAACAATCTCTTTGTAGATAGCATGTAGGAGAATCTGGAATCTTTTTTGCAGTTATGATTGATATTGCTTGAACATTAATTGTGTACAAGAGGCAGCTCAGCTTGTTGAATTCATTAATTGCTAAGGCATAACATATTCACTTAGTTGGATTCTTTGCTAGGGAGAGATGTATTTATATGTATTTGTGTATGTGGTTAGTGTATATATATAGCTCCACAATAGATGATATTAATGGAATGTTCAGGTTGTCTGGTGAAATAATCAGCAGACTGGAAAGGATAAATGTTCAGTCATAAGCACAATCTTTTCTGTTGCAGAAAAGGGTAAGGCGTGGCTTACTGGATATTCTTGGCACAGCAATAAAGCAGCCAGGCCTATAAAGTTGTCACTGAGGAAGATTTGCACTTGTATGTTCCTTGGGCTCGCTGTGGGACTCTGTCCCACCACAGTGCCTGTCTTGTCACTGTGGACTGCTGGTCAGTCTTTCCCCAAGACTGTTTCTCCTGCCCTGATCTCAGAGGCTTCTTCCATTTCCTTAAGGAAGACAGCACTCCATTGGTGAGCTAACAGATCTCAGCCACAGCTGGGGACCATCCTTGGCGGTGGGCTCTGAATAGTGCAGGACAGGAGAAGCAATGCTGCCATCTGAGGAGGCTGCATCCTTCTTCCCTCCCTTCCACACAGATCTCACCCCTGTGTTTGGAGAACTGCTGTGTGGGACGCTGGATGGCACAGTGGCTGCTTCAGAGCCATGAGGGAGAGCTGTGGCCAGGGGCCTCAGTTGATTGAGCATTATCATGTTGAGTGTGGGAGATGAGATGCATCGGCTTCCTGGAGCCTGGAAGGTGCAGGGCTGAGGCCACTGCATCAGCCTGAGCATCACTATGCTCCTTTTTCCAATAAAGGTATTTTCAGAGAGCGAGGAAAGACAGCTGCCTGGTCACTTGTGTCACTTCAGCTTCCAGAGCGGGTGAAGAATACCCAAGAATGTTCTCTTGAGCTTTAGTTAATCTCCTGCATCAAAACTAGTCCTTAGCAAGTACCATATAAAATCCTGCTGTTCCATTTAAAGCTGCTGATCCACATGCCTGACTTGCAGTACTTCTGCCCTGTTGTTAATCATCACCATTCCCTCTGCTGACTGCCATCATGCACAGCTGCTCTGTGTGTGGACTTACCCTTCCATGGCAGAGGTCCTTCCTGTGATTTGCGGTGTGAAGTTGGTGTAGGTGCAGCCCAGAGCTGCACAGCTCCTCTGGAGTGGATGAGCTGAGACATCTCCTTACTGTATTGACCCTTGTCATTGCTCCCAGCTGTCAGGTCCATGTTCACACCCCTTGCAACAAGGGACTGATTATTCAGAGCCTTTAACAGAGCTAGAGCTGAGCTTCAGGAAGCTTCAGTGGCTTGCTTAAGGTTTCAGAGTAAGCACAGGACAAGATAACAGCCAACACTTGGGTCCCTTCACTCCTGGGCATCTGAGGAGAAAGCGTCTGCTCTCTGCACAGCTGCTTAGTCAAGTTTGCCCTGTGAAACACAGCTATGTGTTGCCTGTGCTGGCATATGCTTGTGATGGTAAATCCGTATGGTGCAGAAGCAGTGCCACAGGGGTGCATCAGCGCAGCATGATGCAAGGCAGCTGTGTGAGCCTGGCAAGCTGTCTTGGCTCTCACTTTGGCCTTGCTGAGCTAACATGTCTACATGGCATCTGGACTGTGCCCATTGCATCCACCGTTTCCATGGTACTTCTGCTCTGAGGTTACACAGACCAGACCAGACCAGCTTGGTCCTGTCCTCGCCTTCCGTGCAGTACAGCCCTCAGCCCTCTCTTAGTCCCTTATTGCTGCAACACGAGAAACCTCTCTGCAGCCTGATTAGTGTCTTCCTTTTGTCTCACCTTCTGGGCATCATGACAATGAGGGACCTGCCAGCTTTACCCTCTTCCACCTTTCTCCAATGCATCTTTTCCAATTTGGCTTCTGTTTTCTTTGCCTCATTCAATCCCTTGGAAAGGTCAGTGTTGCTTTTTCTCATCATAAAACAGGATTGTGTAATCTCTACATTGGTTGATTTTCTTGCTGTCCATTGCCATTTCTTTATTCCTCTCTCCTCTGCCAGTGCTTGGAGATTAATGGATAGCTCTTTCTCAATCTTCACTGATACTTTCTTTGCCCATTTATTGGTTTTGTTATAGTTCATGCACATTCAAGCCATAGAAGCAATTACATACAGAAAATGGAAGAACAGTGATTCAATTTTTAACTTGTGAAGTCAAGCTAGGAAATGCCAGTCTTGCTTCCCAGGCCACCTTAATTCTACTTCTTCAAGTTTCTTTGAAGTACAAGAGTTGAGGGAGGGACTCCATGGAGAGAGCTGCATGCACTCATTAATTAAAATTTGAATCAAAATGTCCGCACACAAGTGGGATGGAAGAAAGGCTGAAAAGGAAACTGTAAACCTGCTATTTTTTTAATACTTCAGTCTATATAAATTACCCTTTATGTAGTTTGTTTTATGGTTTTGGTGATGGGTTTTTTATATGTGCTGTGTCTTAATCTGTTTCTTAAGAGAAAACCCCAAAATATTTTCAGTAGAATAAATTGCTCATTCTCATGCATTCTGAGCTTTTAGCACTGAGTCTGACTGTTCAGTCCAATGACTAACCTGTACTTGTTTCACAGGCATTCATGGAAGCTCAAAGTGGTTTGCCTTCCTTCTGCATCCTGAGTAGTGGAGTGCAGGTGACCTTTTCACACTGAGGCACATTTAAACAGATAGAAGAGAACCTGGATGATTTGTCCATATTTTGTGTGTAGCCTGATTGGACCTTTGCCTTTCTCTTGCTCTGCTAAAGCTGAAGTATTGTACTTACCATGGTACAGGTGTTGGGTTTAGCTCTTAAAACATTTATGCTCAGATGCTATTTGGACGGTCTGTCAGGATTTCTGCAAGAAAGGGACAGAAAAGAAATTGTGATTATTCAACAGTTTATAATGCAGCTAAGACAGAATGAAAATTGATGGGCCAAAGTAAAAATCATGTCCTTAGCCTCAGGGTTTTTGCCCTGCTGACTTTGAAATGCCTGTTGCAAAACATAGAGATGTTGGTTTTTCTCAGGGAACTGGCCTGAAGACTCTTGTAATGGAAGATGTCAGAGAGCTTAATTACAGGCTTACTGCTTATCCCCTTATAACAGAGGTAGCTACGCAGTACACACACACATTTAAATACACAGAGTTATCCATCTGGTTCTAGACTGACAGAAATCACTCTGTGTGGACTTACATATCATCATAAAATATGTCCTGACCCCTGCTGAGAGCCTTAGCTCCATCTTACATCTCCAAGACTGCCTCTGTCATGCCTGTTCTCCTACTTTTAGGCCACAGAAATGGCACAAGATCTGTTTTGTATTGACATGTTTATGCCCAAAATTACACTCTACTTTGTAAAGTAGGTGTGTCTGAGGTCCATCAGGTCTGAGAGAAGGGAAAACATTTTATTTATTTTAGGCTACGCTCCCAAGAAAAGAGTTCTTGGCTTAACTCTTCTTTGCTAGTTGGCAAATACATAGCTTCCTCTCTCCTTTCCAAATCACTGATTTCAAGGTTTCTCACTTCCTCCACACTCCCTCTACTGTCTGATTGTGCTTCTTTTGCACAGAGATGCCTTGCAGCCCAGATGGCCTCAGCTGGGCCCTTGGCAATTCTGCTTGGACTCCAAACTCAGATGGGCTTAAGATAACTGCTGCTGGGGGCTACCTCTGTGTGTGAGCACCTGTGTATGGCATGGAAAAGGGAGAAAAATCTTTGGCAGAATCACTCCCTGATGCTCACAGAGCACTTGCTGACTACAGCTAACGTGGCAGTAATGCACATATGTGCCATGAACCAGCTGTCCTGCTGGTGGGCTCCCTCCTGGTTGAGTCTTCTCTGTAAGGTGTAGAGCTGGCAGGTCTTGCCTAATGCTTCACCCAAACTTGGCTGAATGCTGTAGTTTTCAAGCAAAGCTCAGCATTTGGCTGTAGCAGTGGGTCAGGTGGGGGTCCTGAAACTCATGGGTGCTCTTTCTGGAGTTCTCATCCATCAGAAAGTCTGAAGCTTGAGCTTCTTAGGCAGCAGTCTCCAGCTGGAGAATACAGCCCACACTAGCTCCTGGGAGGCCCCATCTGGCCTGGCAGTCTCTTGGGATGGCCCTGGTGCACTGGGCAAGACTTCCTGCCATGTGCCAGGTTGAGGGGGGCTGTGGACATGCACCCTGAAGATTTGGAAGTAGTGAGGCTGGCTGTGGTTATGCCAGTGTGAATCCAGAAAAAAGGGTGTTCTGAAGATGAGGACAGCATTTGCAATCAGCAGCCCAGTGCTGTCAGTGGTGGGAGAAGAAAGAAATGGGGACTTGTGGCTTCGTAACTGATTTGCCTGGAATCTGGCTCCCAACATGTGCAGTAGTTCCTCTGGAAGAGGTTTGATCCTCCCCTTTCCAGCAGTGAGAGGAGAGCTGAGCACCCTGCATCTCCCTGCTGGAGGGGCTTGCATACAGCCATGCCAGTGCTGCTCTTGGAAGGCATGCACCTCTGCACAGGGGCAATGCAGGGCTGCCAGGCAGAGGGCAGAGGCTCTGGCTCCTCTATGTGGGGTGGGGAGGTGTTTCATCCACTGTGACACCCTGCACTGAAAGGCAAAGGATTTCTCCCTGATATTCTCAGAGATGCTTTCAAGCAGTGCCTTCAGTTTTGCTTGCACAGCACAGAAAACAGTGAAATTTAGGTAACTCACCCCCTCTCTCTTTACGTTTCCTCCTCTCCTAACCCTGCTGGGGCCAGCTTAAACATTTAGCTTTTCTCAGCACAAGGAAACAGCTTTGGCTTTCTTCTGCATTTGCATTTTTGAACATTCCTTCAGCTTCAGATCCCAGGAGATTCTGGGAGAAATATTCAATCAGTGTAAAGAGTAGTGTCACTGCACATGTGTCAGGGTATTGTACACTGCTGTACCAGACCCACTTAGCAGCCAAAGCTCTAAACTGTCTCCCAGACTGCAGAGTGAATTGGCAAGCATCCCTCCCTCTGTGTAACATGCTTTAGGGGAAGAAAAAAAAATTCTGAGTGAAAGAAATGAAAGCTCAGCAAAATGAAACTCAAACCCAGAACTCAACAGGGAAAGCCAAGAGGAAAAATTATTAGATAGGGCATTACATGCATGGACACCTACTGGATGCAGGCACACACCTGCACAATGCGGATGCACTCCTAGAGACTGCAAAATGCTTACATAAAGCATTTAAATGCCTGTACATGCACATAACAATACATTTTCTTTAAAACCTTTGAGACTCCTGAACCGCCTGGGACACAGAACATGCAATCTTACCAGTACCCCTGCTACATTTTCCCCTGCCTCACAGTTCTGCAAAGGAGAGCACTAGAGGTGCTCAAGGTGAAACCTTTTTTCACTTTAGATGAACAATGGTAGGGACAGTATAAGCTCCTGAAATTTGGATTTTATTTACCAGACCAGAATGAGAAAAGACTGATTTTGCTGGAATTTGCGATGTTTATTATGCTCCCCTGTCCTCACACCATCATTTCAGACAGGCATGATGGTTCTAAGTAAGCAACACTATTAAGTAAGAGTCTGAGTCAGGTGCTGTCACTGCCTGTTAGCTGAAGGTGGGTTATGTTGGATGGTAGACAGTTTTCAGTATTTTTTAAGATATAAATTTTGTTCTAATTCTTCTTCCCAAATCCTAACACCTGATTTGTCCCTGATAGAAGCTTAGAGTTACATACTTCAGCCTACTCAGATCAGAGCCCCCACTACCATTAACAGCTTCCTCTCTCCTCATGTCTCCTATTTATCTCTGTGCTGATTGCAGTCTGCATTTCCTTAAATCATGGTTATGTATACATCAGGTAGCATGAATAAATATGTCCCCCTGACATGCCTGCTGCTCCAGCCTGAGCCAGCCTTGCCTGGATGAACCACTTTCTGGAATACCAAGTTAATGCTCCCATCAAGAACACCATCATCTTCCAGAGGGGCTAGTTTTAGGGTTACCTGTATGAATTCTTGGCGCCTTCTGGTTTGGAGGAATGATTTAGCAAGGCAAACTCTTTGGCATTCTCACAGCTCCAACCTTTTTGGTGCACCAGTGGAGCCCCATAGTTCACTGACTTCGCAGAAGTCAGAAGTGCTCAAAGTATACCTAATTAACCTTCTCTGGCTAATCATGGCAGGGGACAGGACCTTAGCAACTGCAAAAGGCATACAAATGCACCAGGAAAGAAATGTTTCTGTAAAAATGGCAAGAGCTGTGTAAATGCCAGACCTCAGTGAGATGGAAGACCGTGTTTCTGCAAAGAGCTTTTATTCCCAGAATGAGTTGTAAAGCAGGAACAAGTAATTCACCCTATCTGTATTCTAAGCTCAGCCTCTCTCCTTCTGGCATATGCTAGGTGCTGTATAAATATAGAGGGGAGAAAATTACACCATCTCCTGCAGTCTACATTTTTAATCGAAAGGCTATTAGAAGCAATTCCTGCTTCTGCAGGTGCAGTCAAGAAAGCATCCTTCCCCATGTGGTTGCGGAAGGTGAACTTGAGGTTCAGGAAGTAGTATTGTTTTTGTGTTAATTAATTTTACATGTGGAGCATTCACAACTATTTCTTGTCTGCTTTGGCTGATGTGGCTAATTAATCACCTTAAAGTGTCAGTAAACAGGGGATTTTTGCTCTTTGTGGGATCTTTTTTCCACCTGCCTACGTGAGGATACAGATCTGTAGCATCACAAGAATTATATGTTTGGTAGTGGGTGTGATGTCAGCACTGTTAGTGCGAGAGTCATAACTAACCAGCTAGGGTGGAGACTAGGAGAAATGTTTTATTCTCAGGGCACTAGAGAAGGTATTGCTGCTGAACATGGGAAGTAGGAGCAAAGGAGTTGGAGGTATAATTTGCATGAGTCTTTGTGTTCATGTGGGTTAGCTAGGGGACAGAGATATGATGTTTAAGACTGAGTTTTGACATTTTCAGACTGAAAAATTGAGGGGGAAAGGCTTTTCACAGAGGAATTCTTCCTCTTGCTTCTGCTTACTTATAGTCACTGGACTGGAAAGACTCATCTGGTCCCATCTCTCTGCTCTAGGCAGCAAAATCCTATAGCCCTATACCAACCAGTTGTGCTTCTTTTTGACCTACTTTTAGTTGTTTTCACAGCTACTTTTGGGCAGCTGTTTCAGAGTTTCCCCCTGATAGGTTAAAATCTATCTTATTTTCAAGGCAAGTTTCCTTACAATCAGTTGTTCTTTTACCAGCATTGTTTTTCCTGCTTAAAAATCACTTTCTTTTCTCCCTTGTGTATCTCTCCCTACTTAATTTATACAGAGCAGTCATATCCCCTCTTGGCTTTCATTTATCTAGGTTAGACAAACTTTTTAATCTCCTTCTTTAAGACAGGCTCTCTGTTCCCCTAATCGCTCAATCCAAGGTTATTTATGATAAGTAGCTTTTCTGTAAGGTTCCTTGCTGCTTTGCCCAAACTGAGTGTAAAACATCATGGCCTATTGCCTGTTCAGTAATTTTGGGGTAAAGAAACATGCCAACTATCAGATCCAGAAAAAGAAGCATCAGGATGCTGCTGTGAAAATTTGCATTTGTTCTCCATCTAATCTCTGTGAAGCTAAAAACTCCCATAATAACTTAGTTCCTGATAAAATTTCTCTTTAGAAACAGTAATGACATCTCTATCCAGCCTGGAAGCCAAGCCTGTGGAACTACAGTAGATCTCTGTAGTTCAGTCCTTGTGGAATATCTTGCACCAGCCTTCCAAAGCCTATTTCACTCCAAAATGATTCTACTTTATTTTTGCATAATTTATTTCTTCACGGTGTACTGTAGCATTAAGGTTATAACAGCATCCCCTAGGTCTACCTTTATGTACCCTGAATAATGCCTATTTCCATTGGCAATGTCCCAGTTATAACTGCTATTTCTATGGTGCTTCTAGAGTAGCCATTTTCAGGTCCTGCCCAGTTGTTCTGGTTTTCCCATGTCCTCATTCAGGATCTGTACCAATTCTACTGACAAGAATCTTACTTCTCCTTGGACTTGCCCTGCTTCCCAAAGGGGTTAGGTATGCTTCTCCATCAGCTATATTACCAATAATAGTCCTATTATCTTCCCCTTGTCCAACATCCTACCTTTTCCATATATGATTTTCCATTTTTCACATATTTAAATCAAGTGTAAAAGTTATGTAAGATTTTTCCAAAGGTTAAAGACAGGAAGTTTTCACGTTTATACACTTATACATTTATACATTTCACATTTATACCACTCATAGATACATTCTGTATATGTTCCCTCATCTAGCTCTGGACATGTGTATGTGTCTCCTCACTTCCACAGTATCTGTGAGCCTCGTGGCCTTTTCTGTGTTTATCTACCCAGTGTACCCCAGATGTAAAAACATTCCATTATCTCAGTTTTACACAATGTGGAGCCACAAGGGTGCAGATCATGTTACAGAGATTCTTGGTGGAATAGGGAATTTCTGCCTCCTAATTCATGCTCTCTGTTGTTGCCTTAGTGCTTCCCCACTGGAATGAATAAACTCCTCAGCTCCTAGGGAAAAAGAAATAAAAGAATCAATAATAAGGGAGGAAACATAAAGCTTTTGGGAAAATGCAGAAAGCAGTTCAAGTCCTAAGTGAGTTTGGAATGGTCTTTTTTTTTTTTAATTCTGCAGATGAAACCAAATCCCCTTTGTTCCTTTTGCATTTCTGCTATAGTGAGTGGGGGGAGGGGAGGTGGGGAGAGCAAGAATTGAGATAAGATTGTATATGAAAAGAGAATGGTGCAAGTCATGGTGCAAATAGGAGCCTGAATACAATAATAACTATCAGGAAACTTTGCCTAGCTAGTTTTCCTCTAGTCTGTTGAAAAACAAGCACCTGAAGGTTCAGGCTGAAACAAGCACCTGAAGCTCTCCTGAACCTTCACCCCAAATACCAGTGCAATGCTGTATCTTGCCTAAGAAACGTATCTGAACATTACTGGTTTAATTCAGAATGTAATCTCCTGCCTAGCCCTTGAAAACCAAATTTCTAGGAGGTTTTAGTTTTCCACCTGTTGACACTACTTAATAGGTCTCTCCAGATGCTCTTGTGTTTTGAAGTTCTACCTTGCCATATTAGGAGGAACTCAGGGATTAACTTCTGCCTTTGTTGGATGATTTTGGTTGATTCATGGGATCATGCTACCCATCTGGGTAAGGATTTGGTAAATGGTGAGACTGGAGGCTGGTCATTTGATCAGGTGGCTGCTTTTGCCAGTGCAGTTTATCAGATAGACACTGAATGAGACTATCAGCTCCTCTCTGTTAAAAATGTCTTACTGATCTGATAACACTGTAAAGAGCACATGTAAGAGAATAAGGAAATATACTCTCCTGGTATAAATTGCAGCAAGAAGATTTAGGTTAAACATCAGGAGAAAAACTTCACTTTTTAATGGGAAGGATAACTAAGCACTGGAATAGATTGCTTGTGGAGACCATGGACTGTCTGTCAGTGTAAGGACATGTTAGAGAAATATCTACCACAAATGGCTGTTACAAACCTTAGCTTCCCTTGGGAGCAGAGAAAAGCCTCTGTTAAGAATTAGTTTCAAGGAACCAATGTGATGCACCTTTCATTAGAGATGTGCATTAACATACTGCAGAACTCTTTTATTCTGGCTGCATTATACCACAGTTAAGGCAATTTGCCAGCTGGCTTGAAGGCTTTCAGAGGGCTCCCACTTGTTTTCCCCTTGCATAGGTAATCTCGCCCTTTGTCTGCATGGGATAATTTATATGCTTAGACAAACAAATAGCATATGTGATTAACGTTCTGTTCTACAATAATTTTCCCTTTCTTTCTTTGCAAATGTGTTGGACTTCTACTTCAAATCTTGTTATCCAAAATAGGATCTGATATTTAAGGTAAAAGTTAGGTACTCCCCTCCCTCAACACCTCCAAATTCATCCCCAAACCAAAGTGACTTTACTTTCTTGACAAGATCAGATAGTGCAAGGGGCAGTTAAGGTGAAGCTGTTTTTTAGGAGCTGTGTCCTGGCATAAAGTAACATTACATAGGGATTGGAGAATTGATTAAAAAGGAGTTTTTATAGCTCCCTAGTATCTTTACTTTTACTGATTCTGTGACCCTTCAGGGCTCCTAGTAGGAGTTTGGATGACTAGACTGATTGGAGAACACCCAATGGGTCTTGAAACTGCAGGGTGGCCAATATGAAGGATGCCTGGGATAGTTTATTTTCCCTCTTTTTGCTGAGGCAAGCACTCATCAAAACCCAAGTAATAATAGTTCATAGGCTGTTAATACCAAGTACCCTGAGACTTCAGAAATGCCTTGTTCTGCTCTGCACAGCTTGGTAGGTTATATTCTTTAGGCATAGGTATCTTTACCTGGAGAAACCTGTGACATTTAATTCTGCTAACTTTTGTCCCTACAGTGAATTGCTCCTTCCCCCTCATGGCAGATTATCTAGCATATGGTACACATTTGTGTATTCTTCATCTTGCATTGTCTCCATCATCTACACATGTGGTGTTTGTCATTGCCTACATGTTGCTTACGGTTATCCTTCTTTAACTAAGTGAATATACATTTGACCTTTGTATGCATAAAGGAGTCTGCCCTCTTTTAATTCAGTATGATTTTCTGACTTTTCTTATTCATATCTACACATATATGGAGTTATATGGCATGTCTGATTGTTCAGGTTAGCAATAAAATGTAACATTGGCCCATATTTTAGAGACAATTTATAGCCGATTTGGAGATTTAGGTCAGAACATTTACTAACATCCTGTTTTTCTTCCTCTTTGGGCAATTTAGAATGACTTTATTGGGATAATAAGTAATGGATGTGTAGTACTGTATTTGCAGGTGAGATGATTTAGTGCACAGAAGGCTGTGGCCATGATGTTATTGTTATACTAATTTCAGAATGTTTCTGTGTAGTACAACCCTGTGAGATGTGCCTGGCCCGCAGCTTTATGAGCTCCCCTTTTTTTTCAGAGAACTTCTGAGTAATTATGGGTAGGGTTTGCCTATCTGATCTAATTTATCACTCAAGGGGTTATATCATGCCTGTTACTGAGATATCTAAGTGCTGCTGAGATTCTGCAAGATGTCTCTTTCATCAGCCACTTATTTCTATGATAAGTTAATGTTGCTGAGCTGAAAACTGGGCTGTTCTGTGCAGCATCTTAATCACTGGTCCCTGCTGAGCTCCGTGTGGCAGCTACTACTATTGGGGATTTGAGCTCAGTTACTTGAGAGCTAAAGTAGCACTGCAGAAATCTCTGGCTCAGATGATGATAAATTGACCTGCTTGGTGAATGAGTGGGAAGTCCAGGGCTAAACAGACCCTTGATAAGCATGTGAGTCCATGCTCTTTATTCCATTAGAAATTAACTTTCCACATCCTGGCTTAGAAGCATGAGTACAAAGCATCTCCGTGGGTGGAGGGAACATTAAGGGCAAGCTCTTCTTGGCATTCTTTGACTTTGGGAAGGCAAGACCAGCTGCCAGACACTGTGCTCATCTTTTTACAACGCTCCCTGCCTTGTGGTCACTGGGGTGTTGTGTTCACCCTGCACAGCGATGGAGGATGGATGTGGAAGCTGCTTCTCTGGGTGATTTCCTCTGCCTTTCTTCTCCCCCTACAAGTCCTCAGAGTGGCTTTTATCTTTCATGATCAGATGAAGTGTTTGTTTGTTTTGAAGGTGACAAGTGTTTTATGTGAATTCTGGATACTCTCAAATGTCAAAACCCAGCTGGGCTTTGAGTTTCACGGATTAACCACTGACACCCAATGAGCCTTTAAGAAGTGTTTGTCCCTGCCATTCTGTCATTTAAATAAATAAATGACTGAATTTGGGAGTGGTGGGAGGGGTGTTGGATTGGAGTGGAAAGAAGATTTTCTGTTTACCCACCAAGCAGGTACACCACTAAGAGCAGTCATGCAAGCTTTCCACACACCCACACTACCTTTGCCATTAAGTCAGCATGTCTCAGTCCTGGCCTGGAGGACTTGCTTTGAGGATCATGCAGGAAAACTTTTTCTAAAGCCCAGTTAGCTTCTTCAACCTCTCAGCTTTGGTTGCCAACCAAGGTGCTAATTACTGTCAACTGTGATGGTGGGAGGGGGAATTGAGAACAAAGGTGAGTCTTTGATAGTTGAAAGTACAGTTGATGTTCAAGTTTTCTCTTTTCCTGGATTTTTTTTTTTTTTTTTTTTTGCAAGAAATGGTCTGCCTGGGCAGTGGGTGAGTTTACATGTATTGTCTCTTTAAGGACTGCAGTAGCTTCTAAACAGCTTTCATTCTTAGTGGTAGGTATAAAATAATTGAGTCCCACCTCCTTTTTTGACTACTGAAGATATGATCTCAATTCACTTAGGAAACCGAAAATGAAGTGTTCTAAAATTGCAATAGAAATTTATGGAAGTGATGAGAATTAGGGAACAATAGGAAAAAATCATAGATACTCTTTGGCATTAATTTTCATGCATCAGAAATGTAAAACAATTCCTTGTTTCCAGCTAAGGTATGTAACCAAGTTGTCATGTTTCTGTTGTTCGGCTGAAGAAGTTGAAGGACATAAGTCTGTTTTACCGTAGTTACAATATTCCTGTGGTTATCCACTCACTCTCCCAGAAGGTGAGACCATCGCAGAGATGAGACAGCTCAGAGATCTTTCTTGTTCTGCACTTCCCCCTTGTTTGAATCCACTTACTCAGAGCCTTCTCCCGAGAAATGTCCCCATCTTACATGAGTCATGAGTTTGGGTACTCTTACCCAGTCCTGCAGTAGCTATGGTTGATGCAAAGGGATGGGACAATAAGAAGTCTATGATTTGTGGTTTGTGTCTCTGCAGGTGGGGAAATGGAAGGAAAAAAAGTTGCAGATGAAGTATTACGTGTGGCCACGCTTTGAGCTATATCCTGACTCTGAGGAACGTGAGGACGATCACCTGAGTATTGTGACCTTGGAAGAGGCACCATTTGTCATTGTGGAGAACGTGGACCCCCTAAGTGGCACTTGCATGAGGAACACGGTCCCTTGCCAAAAACGCATAGTGACTGCTGAGTATGCACTCCTGTATTTTTCCGCTTATTTTGGGCTCTTCATTCTCAGCAGAATGCAGTGTCTGTTGGGCCAATACCGTCATGATCCATAATCCTTTTCAGAAATTCACATCCATTTGCCCAGCCTGTCCCATGTCCATTCATGACAGACCCTTTTGGGCAAAACATTGTAGTGTGTCTCTTCACCCTCCAGCACAGGTAGCACAATATAAATTGTCCACATTATTTAGTGGGAAGGGGAATGCAAACTGATAACAGAGGGGGATTACAGGAGTTTCTTCCAGTCTTTTAACCCATTGTTATTGTGATGGTTCAGGAACAAAACTGATGAGGAGCCAGATTACATGAAGAAATGTTGCAAAGGGTTCTGCATAGACATCCTGAAGAAAATCTCAAAGTCTGTCAAGTTCACCTATGACCTCTATTTGGTGACTAATGGCAAGCATGGAAAAAAGATCAATGGGACGTGGAATGGAATGATTGGAGAGGTCAGCAGCAAAGGGAGGGCATGGTGGGCTGCAACCCCGGGCTGGGTGATGTGGGCCAGGTCTAGCCTCCCATCATTATTGGGTCCACTGCTGAGGCAGGGACAGAGGTGACTCTAGAAATGACTAGGCCGCATTCTTTCTTGGCACTGAGTGAATTAATCTGCTCTGGCACTCCAACCATGACAACCTTTCTTGTCTGACCATTAATTATTGTTCTCTATGGTCTCACAAATTTGGCCTACACAGTCTTAGAAAGAGGCTGATATCCATTCACCACGGTTGCTGCAACCTAGATTATGCTTAGGTTGTATATAAGGTGAAAAAAGAATAAGACTTTGCTGTGTTAGAGGGAGGATAAAGCAAGGACAGAAAAATGAGATAAGACGTCTTCTCTGTGGATGATGTGTTTATCCTAAGACCTCCGTGGATTTATTTTTTGTACACATACCAGTTTTGAGGGGAAGATTAATGTCCATAGGTTTTCTGAAGGAAAGTGTCCTGATGAAAGATTAGAAAGGAGAGATGTTACAAACAATATAGGGAATGGGATTACGGGAGTAAAAGGGTTGTGATGAAAGGCAGGAAGATGAAAATGGGCTTGACTGTGGTGCTTGAGGGCTGCCTCATGTCTGTGAGTGATCTCTTTTTTTCCTCCTCCAGGTTGTCACCAAACGGGCCTATATGGCTGTGGGATCCCTCACCATTAATGAGGAACGTTCAGAAGTGGTGGACTTCTCTGTGCCCTTCATTGAGACGGGAATCAGTGTCATGGTGTCACGTAGCAATGGAACTGTCTCACCTTCTGCTTTCTTAGGTATTGTTTCAATCTAAAATTAAAACTTCACCCAGTGGTCATAAAAAAAAAAAATTAGGTGAAGGTTGCCTGTGATTCTTAGCCTGAAAGCTCTTTTTTGGGACTACCTGTGGGAGAAGTGTATAAAAATACACTGTGATGTTTTAGAACTGAATCCCAGGCAAGCAAAATCCAGGCAAATGCAAATAGGCACTGCCTATGAGTTCCAAGCCAAGGCATTTTCCAGCAATTGTATGCCTAATCCTAGAAAAATCGGCTCACTCAGAGTTGTCACATACACCACAGCATGTGGTTTTCCAGTGACTCAGCTAATAGTATGTTAAAGGAGTGTAGGCCAGAAGAAAATTGTATCAAACCTTATAGCTGGGATACCATAACTCTTGGTGATAGCAATTGGCAATAAATAGTTGCACATTGAGAGACATTATTTGTTAAGATGTTGTTAACTTGACCTTCCCTTGACACCTTGGATAGAGAACTAATAGACCTTTTCAGGAACAGTTGGGCTGTCAGTTCTGTGCTGACACTGTGTCTTACAATAAAGGCCTTTATAATATCTTTTAGCAATGGAGGATGGTCAGATAATATGGAAATGATACGGCATTTCCCCGAGACATTCATGTCTTCTTAGTGTGTACTATTTGGCTTTATAAAATGCTTTATGCTACTGCAAACACAATATATGAGTTATATAATTACTGTCTGCTCTCTGCCAGAGTCAGAACATTAACAAACAGAAATACTTGTATATGGTAATGAAATTTTCCCAGACCTTTTAAAATATGTGTTTCATGACTTCAAACTCTTCAGGAGTTTTTTCCCTTAGCAAGTCCACCAATATTGCTGGGGTATGTAAAAGCAATGTTAAAGTTATCTCCAAAATTTTAAACTGCAATTTAACTGAAGTTGCAATATTGGCTGTACTCTGGAGCAAAGTTATTTGTTTCTTTTATCTGGTTCAGTCCTATCTTTTTCTGTTCAGGCTGGGAGAAGGAGAAAGCTGACAGAGATCAAATACTTGTAGAACATGAACACTAACATTTCTAGAATGAGCCAGTGTTCTCATTGCTAGAGGGATGGAATACTAAAAAACTTACTGTCATTATGGCTGAACCTTAGAAAATTGGAGATGCCTCTTGGCTCGATAGCATCTTGAAAGTTGGATGCTTGTCTGGAACTCTGCCAGTTCTGCCTGATTTTCCTCACTCTCTCCAGATGGTGCTGGAGGACTTCCTGGGAACAATCTTTTATCACTGTGTTTTATTTTATCAATGCATACCACCACAATGGCTGTGTGTGGTTCCAGATGGAGCCATGTGTCACAAATGTAACAGTACGATGGAATGCAGTCATTGCAGAGACAGAAACTGCAGTTTTCCCAGTTCAAGAAGTTTTTCAGAATCAGGTTGAAGACTTTGTTATAACTTCTGCTTTTCCCCAAGCCAGTTTGCCCCACACTGGGCTTCTCTGGAGAGCAAAGGAGGTGAGGTGTTATCAGGTCTTTCACCAGGGTTTTCTCTTCCTCTCCAGAGCCTTTTAGTGCTGATGTATGGGTGATGATGTTTGTGATGCTGCTTATCATCTCTGCGGTGGCTGTCTTTGTCTTTGAGTACTTCAGCCCTGTGGGCTATAATCGGTGCCTTGCTGATGGCAGAGGTAAGAGAAGCTGTTTCTTGCTATGATCCTCTCTGGTTTCCAATCTCAGTTTGTTTGTTTGTTAGGGGTTCCTTTGCCTTGAATGAGATAGGGATCTAGCCCACTCTGAGCTCTGCATTCAGACTTGACAGGACAGGGATGGGGGTGGAAAAAAGGCTCTGAAGAGAGCAGATGTGCATAATGGATAATTTGCTTGGTGTGAAAGATGGAGCTGTGTTGCCTTTCATGTGTAAAGCACCTACCAGCTCCAACTTGTTTCTCACTGAAGGAAAATGGGCCCTGGTAGCCAGTGCTGGCAGGACCTACAATGTTTCACTCTCTGAGACAATCACAGGGCTCAGGAATTGAAGGATGTCAATCCATCCTTCAGTGATACATCTCACTGGAGAGCAAGCTACTCTGCTGGCCTCCTGGCATAGCGCTATGTCCTCCAGAATCCACATCTGTCACCTGGTCAGGTCCTTCTTCTACTTGCCTTTCTGACTTTCCAAGACCAACTGAGAGAATAGGAAACTCATTTTCTTGGGAATGAGTAAAGAATTATTTTTCAAGGGCAGCAGAAAAGTTGGGAACAAGCAAGTGATCCATTTCTGTGGTTCTGATCTTCAGAAGGCAGCTGAATGAATTAAAGAAAGGCTGTCTGTCCTTCCTAAGATCCAGCCTTTTTTCCCTTATTGACATGAAAACAATTAGCAAGTTGAGTCTTCTGTCATCTGCACATCATCCCCGCTGGCGAATCAGCCCTTCAAACCTTTCTGGATTTATTGGTTCACACAGAATATCAGGAGAGCAACAGTTATTGGAAAATACAGTCATTTACTCCCAAGTCTTTAAGTGAATTTATGCCATCAAATTAGAGAGGAGTGAAAATAAAAAGTGTTAATGAGAATGCAGGCAGAACGACATACATGTTGAAGTGGAGAACTTGTCTCTTAACATGGAGCTGTGGAGGGCCTCTATGGCACCTGATCACAACCCTGTGGATCTGTGGGCACATGTATTGAGAAACCTGAGTCTCTTAAGAGCTATTAATACAGATATGGAACTGGAAGCAATTTTTAGTACAGGCGTGCAGTTGTGCAGTTGTTAAGTCAGCCAAACTGCAGCTACAGGTATCAATATTTCTGATTAATTATGAAGAGTATGGCATGATCAGATAGATATTATCCCTAAGAGATGAAATATGAAGATACAGAAATCTGCTGGAGAGACTGCAATGCTGATTTTGGTAATGAGAACCCTGGCTAATGTTACTTTGGCTGCATTTGAACTATGACAGTATGCCCCTGACAGTATGCCTCAAAGACCTGCATTTTCTCTTTATGTACATGAAGGTTTTTGGATTGGAATCTCCCATTACCATCTTGGTTTTTGTCTGACAAAGTAACTGTGGAAGCATGTGGGGTGATCAGTGGAGACAGGAAGGCTTTTAGAAGGGAACTTCTCAAGATTTCCTTCCACCTAAAGTTCCCACTGATGTTTTTCAGGCCTTTTACCTGTATGTCTTAGGGCACATTAGGTAGAGAGGGATATAAAAATACCACTACAGCATGTAAAAAGACAAAGACTGCCAAACCATGTTTCTCTTAGGAACTTTGTCTCCCTGGAATTTAAAGGCACTAGTTTTTCCAGGTGATGATTTTGCTCTGAACTTGTGCAGTTCCCTGGGTAAAAAATGGGCCCCTTGCATTGTTCAGTTGTATTTAAGGTAACGGGGTTGGGGTTTCCAGATGATCTATGCTATTTGGTGCTCAGAGGTTTGGAGAGACATGTCAAAACTTACGTCCCTTTTACTATTTTGGTGGAATCAATCTTAACCACAGACAACAGCACTATGATCCAATCAGCCTGCCTGAGGAGATAAAGCATGGGATGCTGATCAGGTTGGCACCATTGGAGAAAGGACAGATGCTTGAACTTTTCCATTCATCCTAAGAGGATCTTCTCAGTGTTCGAAGAGTGATCACATCTGCATTCTCCCTCTTAGCAATTCTTGTGCTCAAGTTGAGGAAATTCTGTGTTAGGTTCCTGTTAATGGAACCAGCATGTGCTGGGGATACAAGATTGCTGGAGACAGGTGCCATTTCAAATGTTTTCAGATCCAGTGCTTCATTAGTGCTTCATTAGTGCTTCATTAGCACACATGGCTTCTGGGGTATGAGTGAGCTTCCACACTGTAAAGTGAATAGGAGAAAAATAGGAGCTTTTAAAACACTGTATCTGCTCCTGGACTATCTAGGGCAGACTTGCAGATTTTCCTAAGGTGGAACAAATATATGTCAATGTCATGTGTCTTAGACACAAAATATGGGGAGAAGCAGCTCTGGTTCATGGATCTTCAACAGACTGAGTAATGAAACACTTGTGCAGAAGTATTTGTACAGCCCTGTTAATTCAGATAGTGCTCTTCCTTGTACCTTTGCAAGTACAGCGAGGGCCATGTTTTACACAGGTGTATGCTGGCAATTTGAAAACATCACTCTTGAACAGCTGGAAATGAGGATAGAATGTTTCTGAGCCAGTTCTATTTCTGGGGACAACACTTAAACCAAAATTAAATGTCGGGGTTTCTAGATACTTCAAACAAATGAAAACAAATGCCCTCGTATAAGGTTTCAGTGGAGATCCCTGAGACAAAAAAATACGGAAACAAGAGGACATTTTTTAAAAATAATTTTTTAGGTTGTACTTTTCTGAGATATGGTATCATGAACTTAGGGAAGTGCAGCTGCAGATATTCACCTCACAAGTGGGAATAGATTCTGCTATTAACTCTGAAATCAAGATGTGTATGTGACTGGAAATGCAGACCACTTACTCTCAGATGCTCACTGTGGAATCATGTTTCTCAATCACTCTAGAACCAGGAGGTCCCTCTTTCACCATTGGCAAAGCTATCTGGCTGCTGTGGGGGCTCGTGTTCAACAACTCTGTGCCAGTACAGAATCCCAAGGGTACCACTAGCAAGATCATGGTGTCAGTGTGGGCCTTCTTTGCTGTCATCTTTCTGGCCAGCTATACTGCCAACCTGGCTGCCTTCATGATCCAAGAGGAATACGTGGACCAGGTGTCTGGCTTGAGCGACAAAAAGGTAATGTATCCAGCCAAACCCTCAAAGCAGCCTTTTCCACAGAAAAGGCTGCTCTACCCTCTCTTCTTTCCTTTAGCGAGGAAAGTGGACAGGTGTTTTCAGAGTCACATCATAGCTTTAGACCCTAGTTTAAATAGCACAACTATTCTTCATTGGTATTCAGTTGCACTTTTACATGTGTTAAGCACTTCAAGAATGAATTGAAAATGGAACTGAACTGTGCTTGCTTGCACAATCCCAAACCACACCTTCACTGTCAACAAGAAACAAATTAATGGAGCTTTGGAGATAATGTGTATAACAGCTGTAACCTGTTTTTTTCAGGAATAAATAATTTGTCTTGGGTAGGAATGCTGGCCATTAGACTAGCAAGTATGATCTATTAATTTATTCTGAAAACAAGTTCTGTCCATGGGGGTAAATCACTGTGGCATTGATGATTTACTATTGCTTGTATTAGAAGTTATACTGTCATTTTTTCAAGGTGTTTGGAGGCTTACCACAAGAAATCATTTTCTGTTCAGACTGGATTTCAATGCCTTGTTTACCTGCACAGCATTTTGTCCATGCAGAGCATTTGCTTTTGCTGGACTCCGAACACTTGAGGATTTTGAGAAGATTGCTGATACATGCAGGGTGGCACTGTCTGGCTCATGAGGGTGTAATGCTTTGCACTGCTATTTTTTTGTTTAGTGGTGAGGCCACTCACAAGGAATTGAGTATTGTGAGGCTTGATTTCTCAAGCTGAGCTTGTTACTCAATCACTGGGGCTGCCTAAGGGGTCATGCAATTGCAGGGCAGCCAAATAGCAACGGGTGGCACACATTGCTATTGGGGAGAGCAGCAAGAGGATGACTGCAAGTGTCAGTTGTGGCTGCTGGGTTGGTTATAGTTACTGACTCTTATGCCCATCATGACAGTCTAGAAAAAATTCGTAGCCAGGCCTCCTGCATATACACCGTCCTGTTCAGCAGGCTGGAAATTCTGTGATGGATTAATCATATGAGATTTTCTTACTTTTTTTTTTTTTTTTTCCTGGAATGAAACATGGCACAGAAAAATACAATCCATGCAGAAGTGCTCCTGTTACTTGTTTTAATTTTGACCTCCTCAATTTGTTTCACACTGTCTCCTTATTTGCAATGTGCCATGTTGAGGATGGGATGGAGGGGAGAATGCTTTTCTGTCAGGTGGAGATTATTGCAGAGACTCCTTAGAAGCTGTGAGTTCCTTCAGACTGAAAGATACTGTTCAAAACCAGCCAGCCCTATCAGAGGTAACATTAGTTCGTCATCATTAGGCTTTCAACTGTCTGAGCTAAATGGGATAGTTTGTACCTGTGATGTATTGTTTCAGGCTGTGCCTCAGCTCATGGAGAGAACATGCTTTCATTCTCATTTCAAGATATTCTTCATACCTGCAGAGACATGTGTATGAAATATCAGTTCAAAACAGTGACTCCTGCAGCTTCACAGAGCCTTTGGATACAAATTTCTGGGCCTGTTTCAGTTGATTTCACTATAGGGCCACCTGTGTATATTGGATTGAGGCCATTTTCTTCTACTTTTCTCTGCCAATGTACCTGTATTTACTTTTGCTATGCTGAAGTATATGCGCTTTTTTCCTTGGGGAAGAGAAAGGCTGTAGTATTGTGGTATGCCTCAAATGTATCTGCTATTGCAAGTACAATATTTGGGTAAGATTGTAATCTACCAGAGCATCTGGAATCAAATGAAAATTGGCTAGAGAAACTGAAAGCCAATGGCTGCCTTTGTGCAATAAAGGCAGGTGGGACTAACTATCCAAAATAATGAGTGAATGAGCTTGATCTACTGGGCTTATGGATTTTACTCCTCTCTGACTATGCAAAGGGCCCTGTGGGATTTGGGAGAAGTCATCCAGACATGATGACACACTGCTTGAAGATCCCCTGGTTTGGGAGGAATTCACTCTTCTGAATCTCATCTTTTCCCTTTTCCAAAGCCTGCACAGTGCTTGCAACTCACCCTCTCAATGCACTGCTTGGCCAGACTGAAGGGCACAGCCACATCCAGGACACATGGAGGTGCCCTGTGTTCTAGCTCACTTCTCTTGCCTGCTTAAAGCCAGTTCAGACTTCCAAAAGAGGTAGTCACTGTTTGAAGCCAGGTGGGAAAGACTGTTTTCCAAGAGGTAAAACTGTCGCTTCCAATCTCTTTTATCCCCAATGTATGATCTGGTGTCTACAGCAAAAGTCAGGCAGATTAGTCTCCTGGCCTTCTCCATCAGCTGGTAAGGATGCCTGTGTCCAGCACATCAGCTGAGGATGTAATCCAAGCCAATAGGCAAAGTGACAGTAAGAAAAGGATATTGTTCCTACTTGCCTAGACCCAGATCTGTCTCTGTAGTTTGACAGTACCTGGGGAAGGTGTCCCACTGACACTGTAGAGTAGCCAAAATGCCAGATGCACTCACAAAATCCATTACTGCACCTGCTGGGGTGGACTTGTCAAGGTCAGGCTGGCTGCACTCTGCAACAGCTACCCTGAGGGTCTCTCCTTGGACCCTCTTCCTTAGGTCCTGCCTGGAAGAACCACTCCAAGAGGTGCCTACAGCTGCTGGCATTCCATTTCCCCAGAAAAGCAGACTGAAATGCTCCAGGTGTCTCAGGACTTGGATGATGTCTTGGCTGTGCCTCAGCATTTACTTCCTAATGGCATGTAAGACAATGACTAATGTCATGCCTTCACTGTGCTTCTGTGGATGCTTCAGAACATCTTTCTGAGCTGTGCTGGAGTGGATGCCTCTGTCCCAGGGTACCAGGTTGAATGAGGGTATCTGGAGGCCCCCTGTATGAACTTAGGGACCGCTACCACTTTCTCTCTCTGCCCCAGGTGATGCTTGCCTTGCTGAATGCCACCCTTTGAGCATAGCTGGCTCAAAACACGTGCCAGAGCTGATGCAGGAACCCACCTCATGGTGGGTGTTAGTTCCCCCATATTAAACTTGGAAGCAGCTAAATCATACATCAAGCTTTAGCTCTAAACTCTGAGACAGCCATGGACAGCTTGAGGGAGGAGAAACCTGCTTCTGCCTGAGAGCAGCACTGATCTTGTGAGTTCTGCAGGAAAAGTCCTGCACTTTACAGCATCTCCTTTCCAGCTCCCTGTGCTTGTGGCATGCTGAACCACGTTCCTCCTGTGCAGGTGCCGAAGCAGCACCTTCTGCTTCCACTGGTCCACCTTGTGCAGCAGAGGGACTGGAAGTGGTCCCAGCAGGGGCAGTGCCACACTGGCCACGTCAGCTTCCAGCAAGACCAACTGGAGCATCTTTGCACATGCTGCTAGACTGCATCCATCCAGGATCCATGTGGGAGGCTGCTGCTACCCTAACCCCAGTGAAAGCCCCAGTGGTAAGAGGCCTGTTGCAGAACACTGCAGTCAACTCCTGGGTCTGGATTTCATCTGAGTGTAATCAGAAGATATAATCCAATTTCCATTAGCGGGAGAGCTTCAGACACATTAGAGAAATAAGCACCTGCAGTATTTCAATCTAACAAAGGCAACAAATACAGGAAAGATTATATAAAATGAACTAATGTGTGAAGTAATCTAATAGCTATACTTAATTTCCATTCATATACAGTAGTAATAGAATAAAAGCAAATGGGGACAACCAGCAAGGCATTTGAATCAAATGATTTAGAAGGCAGTAGGTTAATAATAATAAAAAAATAGTATCCTTTCCTATAAATTAGTTGGAAATGCCAAAGAAGCTAATAAAATATCAAAATGGTAACTTTGTAATTGACATGAAAAGGAGAGAAATGGATTTCTGCATACCTGCAAATTAATACAGATTACTGGAATTTCACGCATTTTTGATTTATTTGCTTTTTAAGTCGTTAATGAAATGTTGAGACAAATGCAGCATAAGTCAATTATTTTTCAAGAGATATGAGTTTGTTCCTTTTTTAAAAGATAGGTTTTGAAGTTAAAACTGACCAGTATTTTTACTGAAAAAAAATTTGAGGAGTGTATAAGAAGGCAGAAGGAATTCCTGATATTTTCTAAAATGGCTCATTTTAGTATACTTTATACAAAATACTTTGATATTTTTGACATGTGTTTCAATATGTCATTTTCAAAAGACACTACTCGTAAAATTGACCTAGGGAAAAAGATGGATTTTTTTTTTTTTTTGTAACAAAGGAAGGGGACCAGCAGAGATAATTGGAAGACAAAACAACATAGGTAGATCTGAGGTGAATGGAACATTTAAGGCTGATACAAAACAAAAGCCTCACTGAAAAAAATACAGAAATAAAAGTATCTGCTCTTTTCTGGCAGTAGTAGATGCTTGGCTGAAAAATGAATTATTTCCTACATTGTACTTTGCAGCACTTTAAATCAAAATTATACAAGGATCCTAGATATCCCAGAACGCAGATACACTTTAGCGTGTGCTTTACTTTGTGCTCATGAGTGGTGACATTAAAGTCAATGGGCTATTATTCACATGACTGAAGTTAAATGCCTTCCTGAGCTTGCAGCTTTTGTACAAGAAATACCTGTTCTGGAGAAGTCCAGAGGAAATGCGTAGTTGATACCTTCAGGTGGACATTTTTCAAGAGGACTAAAAGTGAGGGTCTTGTGAGATCTGTAAGGAGAAGATTGTCTAACTGGATGGCTTGGAGGCAGTACAAGTCTTCCATGGGACTAAACATTTAGTGTTAGCTGACATTTGTGGCACTTCCACACATTCTGGCAGGATAAAAGGAAGTTTTATGTGGTGGTGTCCAAAGGCAGAAGGTACGCAATCTTTCAACATCTGTATAATTTTTACTGTCAGGACACCTTTGTGGAGATATGAGTTAGAGAGACAAAAGAAGGACCATGCAACTTCCAATCCTGTCCTCTTGTGATAAATCACAACCTTTTCCAAAATGTGTAAATCTGATGCAGCTTACTTGGCAAAAAACTCCCCAAATAAAGAGGTTCTTGAATCTCCAGACCTTATGTCATGGGGTAGAGTTGAATTTCTTTCAACAGTGCTTTCCTACAGGTACTTCTCCCTGTAAATGAGTTGAACTGTGCCTTTTGCTTAAATATGACCTTTATCAGCAACAGTGGTATCAACTAGTGCTTAATACAAGAAACACTGGTTCATAGTGAAATGTAAAAAACTCAGAGCTCTGATAGTTTGAAATTTTATGGCTTAAAATCTGATTATTTCTCAGCATTTCCTTGTAAATCATCAGGTTATAGTATGAAGTATTTAAAAATAGCTACATATTATGTGTAAACACACATAATGCATATGTACTATGTGTAATTACATATTATGCTAAAATTTTCTTAATAAATAGCTATTAAATAGCTACAGCATATATGTTAGTAATAGATCTTTCTGATTTGTGACTTACATTTATTGTATACATAAATATAATCTCAGATAAATTTTTGCAGTTGCAAATGGGTGTGTTTATCGTAGACTTAGACATTCTGGAGTCTTTGTATTGGGATAATTTTTATGCTTTCTTAGCTTTTTGGAACAAACCTCTGTGCCTGCTAAAATGTGATTCAGTCATTTTTAAGACTATAAATGTTTAAAGTCAGTGGGTTTTCAAACATGTTATGTTTCCCCCCTGCTTCAGTCTTAGTTTCTTTGCCATTGTCCCTCTTTTTCTTCAGCTCAGCACTGTACAGTGTGGGGCATCAAGGAGGCTGCAGCGTGCTTTAGCCTTCATTTTATCTCTCAGGATTCTCTCTTTCTGTTCATCTAGAGGGACTTCTCTGGTATCAAAAAAGACAGGGGGTTAGAGGGATCAAGAGCAGCCTTGCCAAGAAGGACTTGGGAGTGCAGGTTGACAAGAGGCTGGATACAACCCAGCAATGTGCACTCAGCCCTGAAAGCCAGTTGTACCCTGGGCTGCATCCAAAGCAGCATGGGCAGCAGGGTTAGGGAAGGGATTCTGCCCCTCTGCTCTGCTCTGGTGAGACCCCACCTGCAGTGCTGCATCCAGCTCTGTGGTCTTGTCTTCTGAACAAAAAGAACATGGACCTGCTAGATTGAGTCCAGAGGAGGCCACCAAGATGATTAAAGGGATAGAGCACCTCTCCTGACAAGGAAAGGCAGAGAGAATTGTGATTGTTCAGCCTGGAAAAGTGAAGGCTTTAGTGTGATCTAGTTGTGGCCTTCCAGTACCTGAAGGGAAACCTACAAGAAAGATGGAGAGAGACTTTTTAACAAGAGCATGTAATGACAGGACAAAGGGTAAGGGCTTCAGACTGAAAGAGAATAGGTTTAAATTGGATATTAGGGAAAAAATTCTTTGCTGTGATGGTGGTGATGCACTGGAAGTGGTGCCCAGAGAAGTGGATGCCTCATCCCTGGAACTGTTGAAGGCCAGGTTGGATGGGGCTCTGGTCTAGTGAAAGGTGTCTCTGCCCACAACATGAGGATTTGGATTAGGCGATCTTTAAAATACAAATCCCTTGTCTTAGTTTGAGGTACAGATGAGAGTTGATTGGATGAGGGACTTTGGTGATTTGGGCCATGGTGTAGTTCTTAGCTTGCAGCTTTTGCATTCCCCCTGCACAGCATTCTGGCCTTTCCCAGGCCTTAACCACCAATGACCCTTTCTTTTCATCTTCCTTTTCACCGGCTCTTGGAGGTATCCCCTTTTGGAGGTAGTAGTTAAATTTGGTTGCTTCTGTGCTAATTGCTTGGCAGTCTGGAAAAAGCTGTCTTTGGAGAGTTACGTAAACGGGAGAGGGAGAAGCAAAGGATTGTCCTGCTTCTCACATCAGGATAAGTCAGTGGAGAGGGAAACAATGAATATTTTTATTTATTATTTATATGGTGCCATGAATGTACTTGGCACTTTGCAGTCAAATAAAAGACAATGACCCTGCCACCAAAATTTGGCAGCCTGAGAGATGAGAGCTGGCCTCCTTTAACTGAATGATCAGGGCTGAATTACTGGTGGGGAAGGGATGGGAGTATGAGATCCACAGGATTAAAAATAAAAAAAAAGTAATTCAACAGCTGTACTCCCACACTTTCATTCCTGATGCCTAGTGACCATGACATTTGGAGTTATATGTACATACTCATGCTTGATAAATATTTGGCAGATTGTATCTTTCCAAGCATTTTTACTTCACTGCATGGAAAGAAGCCCTGCTTCTCCCAGGTCTTTGGCTCCTCAAGGTCAAACTTCCCCTAAATCTTGGTGGCCCAGTAGACTTGTTTATTTCAGGTGTAGCTCAGTCACCCAGGACTCACATGAGAGTGATATGGCTTTCATTCCTCTGTCTTCCACTTGCAGGTTGGAGGCAGCTCTCATCAGGAGGTTAAAGGAAGGCATTATCTCCCAGCTCAGGGAGGGTGCTGCTCTGTCTGAAGTGCCCTGCTTTTTTGCTTTGCCTCTCTGCCCTATAGACATGCAAGAAATTGCACTAATGTGATTACTAAGCCTTTAAAATTGCTTGGATGAAAATTCTGGCCCCTGTGAAGTCTTTTGGAGGTTTGCCAGGCTTGTGCAGGGTTTCAACCTGCTGCCCAGCAGACAGTACCCACATAATAATAGGTTGTCTGTTAGCACTCAGAAGACAGGAGGATCTGACCTTCCTTTGTTAGTGAGAATGGGTGAAAAATGGAATTCCTTCCCCACCAAACTACATCCTCTGAATTTCTCAGAGTGTTTCATAATTTGTTAACCAGCTGTCTCATGTGCAAACAAAGCAGATTTCAAATTCCTCTGTACTTAGCTGTCACCTCTCCTCTCAAGGTCTTTTTAATCAGTTAATTTTCTTCTTCTGAATGAACATCTACACTCCAAATGATATTAACATGAGTGTAGTAAGTGGCATCTTTCTGCCTCATTAATTTCTCTTTTGTGTTTGCCTGGGATTATTCAGTGGATACCGTTTGTCCCACTGTTTTGCTTTCAAGGAAGCTGCCTTTCAAGAATTAAGTACATGGCATGATTTGATACTGGATAAAAAGATGATCTCCTTCCTCTACATGCACGCAACCAAAAGTTAAGTGTACTGTCGCTATGATTTCATAGTGCCCTTCATTGCAAGATATGGCTGTGATGTTCTGATATCATATATACTACCACTTCAGCTGTGCAAGCCGCTTTTGGCTCTGACTGGTGAAGCTCAGTGATTCCACTACAGATTTCTGGTCAAGCTTGAGGCACACCTAACAGTGACTTGAAGCCCATATACTGCCAAATGTGTCCTGAGGAGTATCTAAGGCTTTAATATGGGTGGAGAAACTGCACAGAGCCTGTATAATGTTCACACACTTGGCCAACCCAGGAGACTCCTGGTTGTGCTGGTGGTGGGTGGACTCTGCCTGTATGTGATGGTCAGATCCTGAAGTGGCTCCTCAGATCTGGTGTATCTGTAATGCTTAGGTCAGCATAAAGGCAGTGTGGTGGCAGCAGGCACAAGTAGGTGTATTTATGGAAGACATGGGGTCCCAGACATGCCATCTGTTTGAGATCGTGTTGTACTGCCTGAGGTTTTCAGTCTCCTGCTCTGTGTACACTGTACATAACAATCCAACTTGCAAAGAGGCTGCACAATCCTACTGTGTGCACTGCTCTGGCAATAACTGCATGTGATGGAGGCTTCTTCCACCAATTGGATCTCTGCTTTCATCTCAGTTATTTTGCAAGGACAACTATTTTTAAAGTTGCTATATTTGAACTCCTTTCTTTTGCTTTCACCTGCTCCCCCGATCTCTGCATTGTCACTAGGTTGATCTGTTCCCTTTCCTGACCTGCATGTGTCCATATTTCCACAACAGACATTCATAGATATTTCTCTTTCTTGTTTGTGGGTCTGACCCACACTACATCTTCCTTTAAAAGGGACTTTAATTGAATTCTTTGCCAACTTTACTGCAGTCAGATGCACTAACTGGTAACTCCTTTCTTGGACTTATCTAGAACAATTCATGGGTGAAAGTGCTATGCAAAGCAAGACAGAGAATTTGAAACATCACTGGGTACTGAATAATAAGATAAATCAGGAAGTTGAAGTCTTAGGGAGCACAACATAATTTTATGCCCTCCCAAAATTGATATATTGGATTTGGTGCTTTTTGGTCCACTTTTTTTTTCATCTTCCTTTTTTTGTTTGATATAAATCAAGACATGTTGTTTGACTAGTGAAGAAAAGAAATTGGGATTTCAGGAAGAGTTGATGTGGCATCTGGATTCAGAGATGTGAGGAGTCCTAGCCACTGCTGAGGAGGCAGAGAATGTTATTGTGAAGGAATGCAGGAGGGAACTAAAAAGAGCTAGGGTAAAAGCATGATCTGAAAACTTTTTGTCACTTAGAAATGGCTGAGAGTTCCACCTTGGAAATAAAAAATGTCTGTAATGTCAAAACTACATGACTGTGCAGAGGGGAGAGGAATGCTTTAGGAATGAATCTTGAGAAGTATCTGTACAAGAGAGTCATTAATAATAGAGAATGAGCAGCACAGTCACTTTAGTCTGCTCTCCTTACAGACTTGTACCAGTGCTAAGATTTAGGTCTGCAGTATGATTTTCTGCCTATGCTGTTGCGCTGGCAAATTCCTAGTTGGGATGCAATTTTGTCAATTTTAAAGTGCCTACAGCACCAATGCCACCAACAGTTGCAAGCTCGGTGCTCGAAATCTGCAGATCACCTCCTCTACTAGGATAGGTGACTGGAGGCAGGGGTTTGTGGATGTGCCTACGTGCACAATCCAAGCTGCATAAAGAAAAGGTTACAGTAAAAACCCTGAATATGGTGCTGGCAGTGATGATTGACATTCCAGAAACAAACTGAACACTACCTGAATGCAGATCAGGACAGAGTTGCAGCTTTGAAGAACTTGCAAGCTGAAAATGAAGGATAAACAAAACATGATATAATATAGAAAGGCCCTGAGAAGACTGATAATGAGCATGAACTCTCACTAACATTGTTTGTGTTGCCTTGCTGCAAGCTTTTTTACTGTAATATTCTCTCAGCATCTTTTGGTCTTGATCAGATTGTTCTTGATATGGTGGAGAGCACATTCACCAACCAAAGGTACATCAAGCAAAGACCTACAGAATACAGCCAAAGGACAACAGCAAGAATGGTTGCAGGTCCATATAATACAGCTTGCAAAGAAAGACTAAAGAAACTGGGCTTTTTTAGCTGCAGTGAAAGAACATGGAGAAGAAGCAGCAGAATGGTCTTCAAAAACATAAAACACTTACAGAGAAGAAGAAACCATTTGGATTTTCCTGCCCATGGACAAGATAACAGAAAACATTGCAGGTGTATTTGCAGCTGGAAGGGTTAGTTCAGATACTTGGAAGAACTTTCCAGTAGTAAAGCTCTAGTAGGCATTGTTCAGGGGATGGAAGAATCTCCAGAATCAGCCGTTTTCCACAATGGGCTGGATTAAGAGTTGGATTAAGGAATTGTGATGTCCAGGAGACACTCACTGGAGAGACAGAGGTGGAAGGGACATCTTCTCAGCGTCAAATCCAGTTTTGTGGTTCTGTGGCATTGTTTGTGGTGCAGCTTGGGGACAAAAATTATATATTTTGGGGATATGGAAAAAAAAAAGCATTTTCTCTTTGGGAGTCATCCATTAGCTGTGAGGCAATTCATTTCCTGGATGAAACAGAGGACATAGAAGGCAGCTAGGGCATGACATGCTGCCTAGACATGGGTAGCCTATCAGGACTTAGGTACAGGCATAGAGCTACCTCAGAGTTAGACTTGAACACCACTGACCCACTCTTCAATTTTTTGAAGGAAGCTCTTGTGCAAACAGCCTGGTTGGATTTTCAGGCAATGAAAAAACATGCAAGCTGACTGCAATGACATGCAGCTGAACCAGAACAAGAGGAGACAATCAAGGATGTTTGGGCAATACAAAGATGCTATACGTTAGGAGGGTGGTAGGCACTTCAGGCTTCTTGCTAACCATAGTGGTTGGCGCCCTGTACTTTTGGTGGGAGAAGATGTCCTGAGCGCTGAATGACCCAGTGGCTAGATTTGTAGGGCAGATGTAGATGTCTAGAGCTATTTTAGGTGTACTGGAGTGTCCAAACTACCCTCATGGGGCTATGAGAGATCTGTTTCCAGGGAGAAATTCCCTAGGCATCTCAGCTTGGCACTTATTTTTGGGTAAATGAAGTGAGCTCAAACTATCTAATATGGGCTTAAGCTCTTTTGGACTTGCAGTTAGCAGAGAAGCTGAATTTGTGGCTCTTAGTTTGATGGGTCAGAGCTGTGGAGCTTCCTGTGGTAGAAAACTTTAACTGGTCATCTGGGCCTTACAAAGTGTCAGGAGCTCTCCCAGAGAAGCTATATAAGGGTAAAGTGCACACCCACACAGCCACCCTTGCACCAAGTTCTGCCAGCTCATTAAGTTATTCAGCAGTGGATTGATTTGGGGTTTTTTTAAGCAGTGTAAAAGTAGATCAGCTGATAAAAAAGCATTTTTGTTGCAAGAGCTTGCTGAGTTTGGGAAACTGCTTTCAATGCTATTGGCAAACACCTTACAGTGTAAACATGGCCTACATCAGGCAGATAAATAAGTGCAGATGTGCTTTTCTGTAGGATCCATTTGGTGATAGACAATTTATTGAAAAAAAATTCTCATCAAATTAATTGTGGCCAATTAGACATAACCCCTTCCCCTCATCTTTAAATCCCCTCCAATTGCTGCTGCATGAATGAGAAGAGCTCCTATCACCTGTTTCATTATGCAGATTGATATCTGAACATCTGAGAACAATGCTGCTTTCTGCACGGCATGGCTCCAAATTGCTAATGAAACAGCTCTGCCAGTGGAGTCACTTAAACCCACTTTCACTGCTGCTGTCGACAGCTCTCATGGCGAGATGAGGAGGGGAGTGGCAAAGGAGCTCTTCCCCTGAATGTGCCAACAGCCTGTGTGTTTATTGCTCTCCAGAGGAGGAAGATTTCTGCTCTCTGATTCTGAGAGGTTACTTTTCCAAAGCCGGGGTCTGCTTTGCACTTAGTGCTCCTTGATTTCCATTTGTGGGGTGAAGGGTTGAAGAGGCAGGCAACCACTGGGCTCCGAACATAGATATCTCATGTCCCAGAGCTACCCCAGCCTTTCAGGCATCCTCAATGTCTGCTTCCCACCCCCATCTCTAGCATCCACCCTCACAATTGATGTGACGCAAGTGGGACTTCTTCCACGGGTGAGAGGATGTGTACATCACCTTGGGTATGTAAAAGGGGGACATCTCACAACAGAGGTTCCACAGTGATTGAGTGGGAGGATGTAAGAGAGATACATCTCTGTCTGGGGTTCTTTGGGTACAGGACAGCAGCTGAGCCCTGCTGATTCCCTCACAGGCAGGCACTCCTTGAGGTAGGTAAAGCTGGGTAGCAGGACAGGTCTCCTGCTACAGGCAAGTGTAATGTGGGGCTCCTACAAGTGTGGACTCTGTACAGCTGGGTTTTCTCAGCAGCTGATGTAGTTGCTTATCTTCCTTTCCCTTATTACTGCCACTTTTTTTTTGTTTGTTTGTTTTTGCCAGAACCTCACAGGAGTCCACTTTGCGGATGTCTAGAGTGGAGTGACTTAGTTGTGACTTAGGGCTCTGACAGAAGAAAGATTTGCATTAAATAATGGGGCAGTGATCTCAGTAATCTACATTCTGACCCCTTCTGTGGTTAATTCAGTGTTCACTGCAGCACTGAAATTATCTCTGCACAGGTTTCCTCCATGTAATGGCCCTTCCACTGTGCATCAGCTCCTCCCTCATGTCTCAGACTCCTTATAGGCCCATCTGCCAAAGACATCTGCTTCTTTGGGGATGATACTTATGATCCAGGCCCAGGATCCCAGCCCCTGGGAGAAATCAAACAAGTGGCTTTCCTTACTGAACTCTTTGTCAATCTGTCAATTAACTTTCCTCCTTATGGATCATCTCCAGTTCCTCCACTGTGTTGACAGGAGAGGACACAATCCTTCCCCATCTGTCCCATGAACTTTCGGGGAAGGTTCACATCTTCTTGTTCCCTTAGTATAAGCTGTGTGGGACAGAAGTTAGCTCAGAATGATGCAGAAGTTTTTCAGTCCGGAGAGCTCACTGGAGATGCCTTCAACCCTGGATTGAGCTGTGCCCACTTACTGCCAGGAAACACATGTGGATTTTTGAATAGCTATATCTTATCAGAAAGCTTCGTGCATCTACTGCTGTTACTTCTCAAATATGAAGAAATAGCTCCTTATCTCTGGCTGCATCAACTGTGGAGTCAGGTAGACATTGGTTACTTTCAGCTTTTTCAACATTAGCTAGGTTATCTGGTGATCTGTGTTCCTCTTGGGCACTCAAGAGGAGTGGCACTCAACTAAAATTGTCTGATATGGGCCCCATATGGATCCTTTCATATAGTTTCCTGTCTTGCTGTTCACCAAGCTATTGCTGAAGTGTGTGTGGAGAGTAATCTGAAGATCTGTTCTGACTAAGGAATGAGCAGAAGGTAAGGATTGATGAGTGAATGAGTAGTGTGTGAATTTGTAGAAGTCATTAACCTGACTTCTTTCTCTAGAAATGTAATTTTCCAGTTGCCAGAAACAGTAACTTCTTACAAGAGAAATGTTTTCATTTATATATTGATTGACCAGCAGATGAAAAATGAAATCTGGAGCCTTTCACCTGTGGCTGCTATTATGGGCTCTGGAACAGAGTGGTGACAAAAGATAGTTCAGAGTTGGGATTATTTCCCTTATTACAGGGAAATGCCTGAAGTCATAATCCTTCTTACTCCAGTTTGTAGGCATCATGATGGAAACAGACAAGAGTAGAGATTGTGTCACTGGGAAAGGAGAGTGGAGGTATAAAATGGATATGCCAAGACTCAGTCACACAAATGCTGGTCAGGCCTGCTTGATGCTTCTGCTGTTGACTGTACTCTGTCGGAGGGCTCTGTGGGAATGGAAATGTCCTGTATGCCTTTAAGGTGGGGTTCTGCAGCCTCTGGAGAAGCAAGTTCCCCACACTGCAATCTCCTGGTTTAGCATGTCAGGGGAGAGACTGTGTTTCTTTGGCAGTGCCCTCCTTGTGATGGGTCCCCAAGACTGCTGTTTTAATCGGCTTAGTAAAAAAGAATAATTTTAGCATGCTGCGGTGATTTTTCTCCCATCAAAGTTTGCTTTCATTACAGTCTTTGATAGCTGTGAGTTTGTCTTCCTCCCTGGAGGGTGTGATAAAGTTCTAAGAGACACCTTACTGTCTGTTTTATGCTACGCGAAATTTCTGTTTTGTTGGTGATGCACTAACCTGAGTTCAGAAAAACAGCCCTGATGTTTTTATTGGCTTAAAGCAGTAGGATATGTGTTCTCTCTCACACACTTATATGCACCTACAAGTTAGCCCACCTTGCCATCCCAGCTGGAGAGATTAGTTGACTGGTACACAGGAACAGGTGAACAGTGTATTCACCTATCCACAGACCCAACATCTGGCTGTCTTCGTGACTGAGATGTTATGAACAAGATACACCGCTTTAGGGGCTCTGGCCACCTCAGTTGAGTTGACTAAGTTCTAAAGTGGCTTTAAGCAGAGCTCAAGAACAAGGCTCATCTGCATGTATTTTAAGCTAGAACCATCTATGGATATCAGCCCTGTAGAAGGTGGCAGTGCATGACTGCACATATTCATGTACCAGCTGCACTTCTACTGTTGAATGATTTTGGTCTGACCATCAGGATGTTGTCAATAGGCTTCTCAGGATCATAGAAATACATGGTCACCGTTTGGAAATAACACCAGGCAAGCTACTGCTTGATATATCCAGACAGGAGGAGGCTTCCTTCCATTTAACCTACCTTTGCATTTTTTTCTTTATTGCTTATTCAGTTTCTGGTTTATAGTTCTGTACTCCTTCTCATCTGTTGGTTCTAGGGGTTTTGAGCAGTCTTGATAATTGACAGTCTAAATTTTACTCCTCATGAAATCCCAGAGAGCATTGATTATGACTTGAGTTAAGCAAGTGGCATATGAAATCTCACAGGCTTGCAGCCGTGGGGGAATGTTATGATGAATGTATTTCTTCTGAACAGCAAAAGCTTTGGAGTGTTCTGCCAGCTCTGTTCTGGGTATCAAATGTTACTAGTAACTTGCAGCCACTAGCAACATTTTATTTGGGACATTTGCCCAAAACTTTGAAAGCTGATCATTTGTTTGGTTAAGTGGGTGTGAAGTGTGCTGAGAGGCATCTCTCCTCATTAATTACTGTTCTACCTCTGTCAGAGCCAGGAAGTGTAAAAGGCATCCACAGAGCTGAAAAAGATACTTCTTAGGAACTAACTGACAATATAAAAAAGCATGTCACATAGAATTTACTGGAAACTGTTTCTTGACTGTGTTCCAGCACTACTGCTACATTTTCCCTTTCCTTTTTCCTTTTCTCTAACCTCCTATTTAGTCTTTGGTCACTGACTATTTAATGCATTTAATCCAGAGTAGAGAAAAAGAACAGCTTGCTCAGATTTACTTCTTGTTTCCTAGGCATTAACAGGAGATGTTCATGTTTGAAAACAGTGAAATATAATATCTTCTCAATTATTTTTTCTACATGATAGTAAAATAAAATCAGATCAACCTTCCAATGTTCTCCCAACCGGATGAGTGCTTCAATCTGAAAGAAGCAGTGTGAGAAATATTCCTTTTTCTGTCTCTTCAGTTCCAGAAACCAAATGACTTCTCACCCCCTTTCCGCTTCGGGACAGTTCCCAACGGCAGCACAGAAAGGAACATTCGCAACAACTACCCTGAAATGCACAGCTACATGGTGAAGTTCAATCAGAGGGGTGTGGATGATGCACTGTTCTCGCTGAAAACTGGGTGAGGCTTTCTTACATGCTTACTCACCACAGAAACCTGACTTTTTGCATGCTTGTCTGGAAAATTTACTTTTTAGGGTTTGAAAAATAAGCCTCTATTATCATTCCATGGTTAAAAGCATAGTAAGACCGCACATAACACAGTCGCACAGGAGAGTAACTCTCTGGTTCTTTTTGCCAGGTTTTTCTATTGACATCTATATAAGAGTTTCTGGTTTTGCTGTGTTTATAATAAATAAATAAATAAATAAATAAATAAATAAGAGAACAAGAGGATCTACTGTATCTCTGTGTACATAATCAAAGTGTTTATTAGTCCCAAAGACTTTGCTTCATCAAGATGTTTCATCCTGGTGGGTTTTTATGCATGCAGAAGAAAAGCTCAAAGGTCTCCGTGGACAAAGTTTTTTTCAGAGCATTTATATTGTCATCTGGAAATGCCTTTGTTTTCCCTCCTTCTGTGTATAAAATATTATGTTAATCAGGAAGCTCTCAGACTAATCCCACCCCAGTGTATCACCAGCTAATGTAATGTAATGGAAGGTAGGTTTGAAGCAAATAGTTTGGAAGTAGCCTACTCTCTGGAATATTTTAATATCAAGGGTTAAACAAAACATTATTTGAATAATATGGAAGCATAAAAAATGTAGCATTTCCTTGGGTAATTTTGGAAATGTGGGAAAAATTGTTAGCAAAAAACCATGCTTGAATAACTCATCCTATTTTAACAACAGTGAATCTGCAAAGGACCTAACTCAAAATGACATTTTGCAAGCCTTTGTCCTTTGTAATTAAAGACCTCCTCTCAGAACTGACCATTTTGGTTGTCAGAGCCCAGCCTGAGTTAACAAAAAACATTTTTGCTTGCACTCATATTGCACTCTTATGAGAAAGTTCTTTCCAAGGCAGAAATTAAGATGTTTAGCCAATTTAATTACTAGATCGACTGAATATTCCTAAACCTGTTTGCCAGGTTCAGAGGCCCACAGCCCATTACAAATGGTTGTACCATTGTTGGATATCATCCTGGGAAGGTACATTTGCCAGGATAGTCATCATTCAGGAAATAAATATGCACTATCCTGGAAATATATGGATGAAATAGAGCTCATCACTTGTGATAGATGTCAGCCTGGCTTCATATTCACCCTTGGACAGACTTCCTCTCAGATGAACACTTGAACTGAGATAATCACCATACTGTAAATATGTGTGCAGGAATTGTTTTGTAAACATAGCATCTGAGAGAGAATGTGCAACTGGAAGGTCTTAGGTCATTTATCATAAAATGTTTCATTTCAGATCTAGTAGGAGGATTTACTCATCAACTTTGGGTTTGTGGAAGATGCAGCCTCCTGAGACTGCCCCCCACATCCAAATCAATTTGCTGCACTGTGATAAGGCTCTCATCAGGCTGTTGTGCTCTCTACACAGTCCATAATGGAGATTTCTCCATGTTGAAACAGAATTTTTGTTGTGATTTTCAGCTGAACATTATTTAACAAAAACCAATTCAGCTTGGTAAACCATAAAGCTGCTGTTGTCGCCAGTTGACATTGGTAAAGATCTTTTCACACTAACTGAGGGGTAAAACATAATGTCCTGACTGATATGATTTGAAAAAAATACATTTTTCTCATCTAAGTCATGCCAGCATTTGAATTGGAGAAAATATTTTCCTTATTTCAATTTCTGCTTTGCTGTCTAATATTGATACATTTATAAGGCATTTTATATTCTTTTGAGATGAAAGACGGCACAAAAATATAAGATGTTCTTAAGGATATAGATCCCCTTGACTTCCTCTTCATTCATCTTTATCTTGCAGTATGTTTGTATTCCAAATTTTCTTTAAGATCAAGGAATTATAATTACCAAATAGATTTCCAATAGAAAAAAATAGATTATCATTTATAACCCAGATTCACCTATCAAACAGCTTTAGGCTTAGATTTTATTTAACTATGGTGAAGGTGAAGATACTGTGTGAAGGGTGGGATATCATCCAGAGGAAACTGGACAGGCTCAAGAAGTGGGCATATAGAGATTTAATGAGATATGACAAGACCGAGTGCAAGAGTGCAAGCTGCTGCACTTGGGTTGGGGCAACAACATATCAACATAAGCTGGAGGATGAAGGTATCAAGGGCAGTCCTGCTGAGAAGGACTTGGGAATGCAGGTGGACAAGAGGCTGGATACAACCCAGCAATGTGCACTCAGCCCAGAAAGCCAATTGTACCCTGGGCTGCATCCAAAACAATGTGGGCAGCACGGTGAGGGGAGGGATTCTGCCCCTTTGCTCTGCTCTGGTGAGACCCCACCTGCAGGGCTGCATCCAGCTCTGGGGTCTTGTCTTCTGAACAAAAAGAACATGGACCTGCTAGATTGAGTCCAGAGGAGGTCACCAAGATGAGTAAAAGGATAGAGCACCTCTCCTATAAGGAAAGGCAGAGAGAACTGGGATTATTCAGAAGAGAAGGCTTTATGGTGATGTAATTTTGACCTTCCTGAACAGAACCTACAAGAGAGCTGGAGAGAAACTTTTTATAAATGCATGTAGTGACAGGATGAGGGGGAATGGCTTCAATCTGAAAGATTAGATAGATTAGATATTAGGACAAAAGTTATTTTGTGTGATGGTGGTGAGGCACCTTACTGTGAAGTGATGAAGTTTTGGATGTCCCATCCCCATGTTTGAGGCCAGGCTGGATAGGGCTCTGAGAAATCTGGTCTAGTGAAATCTGGTCCTGCTCATGTCTTGGGGGTTGGAACAAGATGGTCTTTTAAGATCCTTTCCAATCCAAACCTTTCTATGGTTCTGCATAACATATTGCAGTCCACCTGAAAGACATTAATTTCTTTCTTAGCTACCTAAAACCATGTTTGATTTCATACAGATTTTGTGTTTTCTGTACTATACCCTCTTGTTTATTGCATCTGTGCAGGAAGTTGGATGCTTTCATTTATGATGCAGCAGTGCTAAACTACATGGCTGGCAGAGATGAAGGCTGCAAGCTGGTGACAATTGGGAGTGGGAAAGTGTTTGCCTCCACTGGCTATGGCATTGCCATCCAAAAGGACTCAGGCTGGAAGCGCCAGGTTGATCTTGCAATTCTACAGCTTTTTGGAGATGGTAAGTGACAAGAAAAAGAGGTGCTGGAATTTTCCTAAGAAATGCCAAGTTTTGCATGTAAGAAATGGACGTTTCTAGCTCTGGTGCTTCAGATGTGAGTTGAGAACATGGAATTATTAATGAAGTGTTTTTAGAGGCAACACACCAAAAATATGAGGATGTTTACTTCTTTCATGTTGATGCAGGGTAGCGATATCATCAAAATAAGTGCCAAAAGCATTAAAGTATTCATAGAACAAGGTCAGATATGTGTTTGAAAAATATCTTATGGGAAGAATGTCTTGTAAAAACAAGATTTCTGGTGTGAATGTTTCATTAGCTTTGAGGTTTTGCCATGACCAAACCCACTAATAATACCAGACTGTCTGTAGTTATTCCATATTTTATAACTCTAGACAGGATCAATCCATGCAGAGTTTACAGAATTAATGGATAAATATTTCTGGATGAAAGAGTTAGATCAAGTTTTCCAACCCCTCCCCCCAAAAAAAAAAAACAACAAAAAACCCAGAACAAACTCAAGGAAGAACTTGAGACTCAGAAGCATATTTTGGAATGCGTTTTTAATTAGAAGATTATAGTTACCTAGTTCGCCTCTTAATTTACAGAGAAATTGCTAGTATTAACAAAAATTGTTCACAGGAAAAGAAATTCCTTCTTAGGAAGTATTTTCCTGTCTTTCCATTTCACATTACATTGTCCTGTGTCCTTTTCTATGAATAAATAAAATTCACAGGTTATCTTATTTACAAGTATTCTTTTTCACTCCAAAATCTGAAAATAACATAAGGATTATAAATATGGAAAGAACATAACTTGGGCATACTTCAGAAAATTGGCCACCTGACAGATAGGTTATTCTGTTTCTTAAAAAGCCTAGTATGTATTATTTCAGAGAAGGACGTAAGTTCTCCACAAAGCTTCAAAGAGTCTGTTATGGTATTACTCAAACGTATGGATTTTTTCCCCCTGCCACTGGGCTGGAGACTGAAAATGTGAAAAACTAACTTTCTTAGCAACATGAAACAATTTGTCATCCTGGAAAATTAGTTTGTTCTAAATGTCTCAATATGTATGTGTGTGTGGTTACCTCTCTCTCATCCCTCATGAAAGTACCATAATGGTAGTAAGTCAGGTATGAAATTAGAGTACAGAACATTTGCTCCTAGCTGAAACAAATCAGTAAATTTTTTGATTGGTCAAAGCCCTTGGAAGTATTGAATTTGGACAAAATTGAAGGAAAGAATAACAAGTAAAAATACTCAAATATTTTTTGGAACATTGCACCTGGTTTTAATGAGCTATAGATATGATGGGGAAAAATTGATTGAAACAATCAGTATTTTGATTTTGAGTTGGAAATATACAATGTTTTAATCTAGAAGTGATTAATTTTTGTTTACCACTATCAGTCACTATTTTTTTTCCTTCATTGACTTAATGAAAATGGAAGTTTGTGAGGCCAGATCTTCAGTCATTTGGTGGATAACTGCTTCAGGATCTCAGTGTAGACATCCAGCAAGTGTCATAGTGGTGTCCTGTGGTACAGCTTGTTATGGCTAATATCAACCTGTGGAAAAATCCTGTTGACTTTCCTGTGACAAATGACATTTGCCCCCACCAGAAGAGCAGTCAGGATATTTTATGGATGTTGTGGAAAAAGAACGCGGAGGCTGAAAATTACATTAGATCAGCTTCTTGCTTTCAGTCTGCCCCAGTTTGAGCTCTTCAGCCATTGCAGTATTATCTAACCTGTTTCTTTCTTTCCTCCTGCCTGTCATTCTAGGGGAGATGGAGGAGCTGGAAGCTCTCTGGCTCACTGGCATTTGTCACAATGAGAAGAATGAGGTTATGAGCAGCCAGCTGGATATAGATAACATGGCAGGTGTCTTCTACATGTTGGGAGCAGCCATGGCCCTCAGTCTCATCACCTTCATCTGTGAGCATCTCTTCTACTGGCAATTCCGCCACTGCTTCATGGGCGTCTGCTCTGGCAAGCCTGGTGTGGTCTTCTCCATCAGCAGGGTGAGTGCCATTAAGTGTCAGGGGCAAACAGAGGCTGTATTCAGACAGTCCTAGGTACCGGAGATGGGAATATCCATCAAGACTAACTAATACACAGATGGCAGTGTGCACAGTGTCATCTTTCACACTGTTAATGTTTTTTTCTGGGATATCTCTGGTCTCTGCTGGATTATGGTTAAAGAAATGGAAATTTCACATGGAAATGAAAACACAGGAAAAGACAAGTTAACTGTTACTGTTTGCTCCCCCAAAGTGAGTTGTGAGGAGGCCAAATTTGAGGACACCCCCCCAGATGTAATCAAGTAATGATGGATATTATGATTAGAAATTTGGGAGTTTTACATTGTCCTCTGAATTACATCTTTTCAGCTGAACTTTTGTTAACTAGAAGTGTGCCTTCATTGACAGTCAGAAGTCCTTAACTGAAAGCCATGCCCTGAAGTATGCAGAAATCTTTCCACAGAGGATGACCACATAAACTTAGCAACTGCTTTATACAAATCTGCCTTTGTGTATAACATTTACATTAAAAGCAGATTCTAGTGATTTCTGAGTCATCTTCTACTATTAGTGTTGCTAGAAGTATCCCATTTGGAGCTTTATTTTCCTTCTTTCAAGCCACTGGTCCTTTCTCCTGATCCATTCTGGAGTGAGGTCAAATCTTGGCATTTTTTATCTCAGCATCTGATGTAGCAGAATCTACTTTGATTGTACAAGGAGTATATAATTGCTGCGTAACATACTGAAGAGAAATTACAAAGCCTTTTGAATGCAAGGGCACAGCCTCTCTTCTATGTTGATAGTTTCTATTGTGGTTTAGTCAGGAGATAAGATGGGGCGTTGTTTTTGGTGACCTGTAGCTTAGAGATTCTTTCATTCTGTGGTTATCTGTTAGACCTGGGCCAGATTGGTAAAAGGTCTGAAAAGTGATAATCATCTGTTAGCTGCTGAGAAACCATGATAGCATGATGTGATGGTGTCCATTTCACAATTGACATTAATCATTGGGCACCATTTGGCAGATCAGGGAATAAAGGAGCCCCTTTCATTCTGTTTTCTTAGGGATAGCCCTTGCACAGTCATGGGTGAAATGAGCTTGTGGAGAATGTGGAGAAATTGGGCCTTTCTGTTGTCTGATTTGAGGTTGAATAGAGAAGTTCTGCTTTCAGAGACATCATTTTGGAGCCTGTTATCACCGTTGAATTTAACTGAATGCAATTAGAGATATTATTGTACCTCAGTCAACCAGATGCAAAATACCTAAATACCTAATCAAGAACTCTGCTCTTTCTCTGTTTTTTTTCTGTACTGGTGATAAATGTAGCTAAGTTTATAACAAATGAAGCTGTTCCTTTTTTAAGATAGCTCCTGTCTCATTGATTCACTGATGCCCAGATGATTTTCAAGGGCCAAAACAGACTTTCATCCTCTCATTCACACAGAATCATTTGTCTTGATTCTTTTATTTCTAAGGATATAATTGTCCCCATTTGCAATTCTGTGTTATACCTACTAGATTTAACTAACTCTTACAGATACAAGCAGGCATTCCTGCATCCTTGAAATACAGCTTGATACAGGAGATACAGCTTGAAACAAAGCAGAGGAAGAGGAATGAAGGGAAAAGAAAAATGTCAGGGGCAAGAAAGAGAGACAGAACAGCAAGGGTTGGTAGAGAAGATTTGATTTTATTTGATTTGATTGTGCTTCATGATGGAAGGCTGATAGGCCCTACTATCCTGCAGGAACACCCTCTTGATACACAAGGTGCTTCCCAGTTCAGGTTCCCTTCTATGTTTCCTTTGCAGGACCACTCACCTCCTTGCTTTCTCTCATTTCAGGGTATCTACAGCTGTATCCATGGTGTGGCCATTGAAGAACGCCAGTCAGCAATGAACTCCCCCACAGCAACTATGAACAACACCCATTCCAACATCCTCCGCCTGCTTCGGACAGCCAAGAACATGGCCAACCTGTCAGGGGTCAATGGCTCACCACAGAGTGCCCTGGACTTTATCCGCCGTGAGTCATCTGTCTATGATATCTCTGAGCACCGCCGCAGCTTCACCCACTCAGACTGCAAATCCTACAACAACCCCCCCTGTGAGGAGAACCTCTTTAGTGACTATATTAGTGAAGTGGAAAGGACCTTTGGCAATCTCCAGCTGAAGGACAGCAATGTGTATCAGGACCACTACCACCACCACCACCGCCCCCATAGCATTGGCAGCACCAGCTCTATTGACGGACTCTATGACTGTGACAACCCACCCTTCAATGCCCAGTCGCGGTCCATTGGGAAGAAACCCTTGGACCTGGGGTTACCCCCTGCCAAGCACAGCCAGCTGGGTGACCTTTATGGCAAGTTCTCCTTCAAGAGTGACCGTTACGGGGGCAGTGGGACCCATGACGACCTGATCCGCTCGGATGTCTCTGACATTTCCACTCACACGGTCACCTATGGCAACATTGAGGGCAATGCAGCCAAGAGGCGGAAGCAGCAGTACAAAGACAGCCTGAAGAAGCGCCCAGCCTCTGCCAAGTCCCGGAGGGAATTTGATGAGATAGAGCTGGCCTACCGCCGGCGCCCACCCCGCTCACCTGACCACAAGCGCTACTTCAGGGACAAGGAAGGGCTACGGGACTTCTACCTTGACCAGTTTCGGACCAAGGAGAACTCACCGCACTGGGAACACGTGGACCTGACAGATATCTACAAAGAAAGGGGAGATGAGTTTAAGCGTGACACAGGAGGAGGAGGGGGCGGATCCTGCACTAACAGGGCCCATCACAAGCATGGCTCAGGCGAGTTTGGTGGAGGCAATGAGCACAAGCATGGCGTTGTGAGTGGGGTCCCAGCACCGTGGGAGAAGAACCTGACCAATCTAGACTGGGAAGACCGGACCGGGGCTAATTTCTGCCGCAGTTGCCCTTCTAAGCTGCACAACTATACACCATCAACAGTGGGGCAGAACTCCACCCGCCAGGCATGCATCCGTTGTGAGGCTTGCAAGAAAGCGGGTAACCTGTATGACATCAGTGAGGACAATTCACTCCAAGAGCTGGACCAGCCACCTGCCCCTGTGCCAGTGGCCACCAGTGCCACCTCCTCCTCCAAATATCCTCAGAGCCCTTCCAATTCTGCCTCTAAGGTGCAGAAGAAGAATCGCAACAAACTCCGCCGGCAGCATTCCTACGACACCTTTGTGGACCTGCAGAAAGATGACTCAGCCCTGGCCCCCCGCAGCGTCAGCCTCAAGGACAAGGGCCGCTTTTTGGAGGGGAGCCCCTACGCCCACATGTTTGAGATGCCAGCCAGTGACACCACCTTTGCCAACAACAAGTCCTCAGTGCCCGCCACCAGCTACCACCACCACAACAACCCCGGCAGCAGCGGGGGCTACATGCTCAGCAAGTCGCTCTACCCTGACCGGGTCACCCAAAACCCTTTCATCCCCACTTTTGGGGATGACCAATGCTTGCTCCACGGCAGCAAATCTTACTTCTTCAGGCAGCCTGTGGTGTCAGGAGGGCCTAAAGCCAGGCCAGACTTCCGAGCCATTGTTACCACCAACAAGCCGGTGGTCTCAGCCCTTCATGGGGCTGTGCCAGCCCGTTTCCAGAAGGACATCTGTATAGGGAACCAGTCCAACCCCTGTGTGCCTAACAACAAAAACCCCAGGGCTTTCAATGGCTCCAGCAATGGGCATGTTTATGAGAAACTCTCCAGTATTGAGTCTGATGTTTGAGTGAGAGGGGAAGAGCGCGGGGAGGGACTGGAGATGTATGTGGAGCATGGGAGGGTGGGGTGGGATCAGTCCCATCAGTTACTCTCCTGTGTTGTCCTTAGTTGTGGGACACTGGAGTTGGGAGTAGTGCAGCACTGGTGACAAGTGCCATGTCTTTGGTTTCCCCTCTTCTTCCTCCTTTCCCAAACCTCCCATTTTATCTCTTTTTCCATGTTCTCGCTCCTCCCATTCTCTTCCATTCCTGGCCATTGCACTTTACAGTGATGTCAGAGTTGGATATCCTTGCTTGTGGTTTCAAGGAGCAGAGAAAAAGACAGGAAAGGGGTGGGCTGAGGAGGAGCAGCAGTGACTTCAGTATTCACTTCTGCTGGCTCCCAGCAGGGAAAGGCATATGTGCACACATCTATGTGTGTGTGTGGCAGGAGGAGGCAGCAACAGCAGTGTAATGGACATGCAGGAAAATATGCTTGCTCAGGCAACTCTTCCTAAAACTGCCTACAAAAGAGTAGTGTTTGACGTGGAGAAAGTGAAGGGAGAATAACAAGACTAACTTGATGATGCACTTATATGTTAACTATACTGAGGTTCTTGTTATATTACTTTGTGAAGACTATAGGGCTGAAATATATATATATATTTGCATATATGCTGAGAAATTTTACGCTAAAATTTTGAATTGTCTGCTGAGGGTGTGGAGGGAGAGAGGGAGGGAGGGAGGGAGGGAGGGAGGGAGGGAGGGAGGGAAGACTTGTCTTCAGGTCAGGCTAGTGGTTTCACTATGGCTATTACAGCCAATGAATCTATGGCAGACCAGTAAGAGAGAGAGAAAAGAAGTTCAGTCTGATCAGCAGCCTCCCTGACTCCAAGGTTGGTTTCCCAAACTCAGACAAAAGATGCTGGTTTGCACTGAAATAAGAAGAATTTGAGGAAAGAGGAACAGTGTTGGTTCATTAGCTGTGAGCTGCTCACTAATTTTGACATTCTTCAAGGGTGGGAGCAGTATATAGTATGGGTTTGCCTATATGCAAGTATATATGATAACTTTATACTTGAAATATCTGTGAAGAAAGAAAAATAAACCCACTATCCTATGAGGTGTCTGGAGAACAAACACAGTAGAACAGAACTTAAGAGTAGGGAAAGGTGGGGAGTTTTTCACTGTCACTTCAGGGGATATCAAACCCATTTTGGCATGTCTTTTCAGCAAGGATGGGAGAGAAAGAAGGAGCCTAATCCTTCTGTTCTCTCTATGCTTGGCCAGCAGGTTGGAACAAAAAGAATAGGGTGCCCTTTGCCAAAGCTGGAAAGGAAAAAAGAAATGCCATAGAAGGGTGCATGTGATGGTGGTGGTACTGGCAAACTTTTCAATGCCTCCTTGCACATGTGGAAATGGGAGGAGGGTGTAGGCACCCATGGGAAATACATATGTATATTTACTATTGAATGTACAGAGGAAGTACACAGCCTGTCTTCCTGGGAAGAGATGTGCTTGAATAATGCCAGAGAGCACAGAAACTTGTGCTGAAGACTAAAGATGTGCAAAGCTGAGATCTGCGTGTACATGTGTGTGTGCCTCTGTGTGAAAGAGAGAGATACTAGCACAGGTGTAAAGCTGGAATAGCCTAGGGTTTCCCATCCCTGCAGTTGTAGTGACAGCTTTCCTGATGCACTTAGTATCAATAAGAGTGTTTTTTGTTTCCATTGTATCATTTTAGATGCAAGTTAAACTAAAGGAAAATGAGCAATGGTAGGAGTGAGAAGCTGAACACACCTTTCATATGTCATCTGTCTCCTGAGGTAGGGGTGTGGACTGACCTCTCCCATCCTGAAAGATATGGCAAAGTCTCTATGGCTTATCCTGGGTCTGTCCCAGTGTCTCAATCACCGTGGCTCACCAGGTGAAGGGTTGAGAGGGTCCTGTGCTGAGAGCATGGGGACGCTGCTGAGGATAAGGGAGATGGCAACCCTGTCTTTATGAGCCACATTTCTTGGAGCTGAAAGCCACCTCTCTCACATTGCTTAGCACACCATGGTTAATTTTATCTTATTGTTCTATTTTTAAGCCAACAGAAGGCCTTTTATTTATTTTTTAAGCTGAGGCAGGGGAGAGGGTGGGATTTACCTGTAAAGTCAAAGTGTGTGAGGAGAGGGTGGGCAGGGCTGGTGAGGGGAATATTTTCTTATATTTCACTGAAGAAATTAAGGAGAAAAGAGGGGAAGAGTCTTTGTGATGCCACCCCCTACTCTTTGGGGTAAGTGAACTTCTTACTCTTTCTCTCTTCTCTCATTACAAGGACAAAAAGGAAAAGAAAAGAGAAAAAAAGAAACCAAACAAATTAACAGAGTGATCTGCAATCCAGAACACATGGCAGCTTGTCAGACACCTCTGATAGCGGCCACCAAGAAGGCGTTCCTTTAATTTGTAAATATTTCTTTTTTATTGCATTTTTGTATAAATTGGTGTTTCTCTTCTCGTGAATATTCAGGTTGTGGGGTGGGAGGGAGGGGAAGTTTGTTTCCATTTTGTTTGTTTTCTATGACTTTTCAGGCTGCATTTTTGGAAGCGGTTTACGCAGGTCGAGGCCGTATGAATGAGGAAAAAGAGAGAGAGAGAGAGAGAAACCCATGAGTGTTGTGTTCCCCTGAGGTCCCCTGTATTGCCCTGTCACCTTTATCTTCATGAATGGAAGACGCCGGGACATCACTTCAAGCCTTGCCAGCAGGGTTTCATGTTTTGATGGGAACACCCCCAATTCCTTTTTGCATATAAACTCTCTGTACCAGCATCTCTGTGGAGTTTGGGCCTCAAGGCACTACACTGTCTTGATAGTGGTGGGGTGAACCATCGAGTTGGCCACTCAGGTTGGACCATCACTTTGACATTAAGAGACTTCTCCAATGCTACTTTGGTTTAGAAATCTTCGACCTGGGAAAGCTTGTGATAATTTCTGGTATTTCCTAAGGGCTTGGGGTTGGGAAGCCTGACAGCTGACGAGGGCAGCTAATCTCTTTGGTGGTTATCTTGGTACTCTTCCATCCCTCCCCACCTGGAACGAGGAAACCTGGAGGGTGGCTCTGCAGGGGAATTAAGCTGAAAACAAACCAAAAAGAAGTTAATGGAACTTTTTTCAAATCTCTTCTTGAAGGTTATGATTTTTGTGTTCCGGGTTGAAAGTTGGTTCATATTTTCTCTGAACTGGTCTGTCCCTTGTTCCACTGATTGGCAAATGATAGTTTGCCAAAATCATTATCTAGTATTCTTACTGTTGTAGCACTGTTAACACTCTGAGTGCTCTGCAAATATTAACTGTGCCACAAACCACTCGAATGCTCTAGGGCAACCAGAAAAGAAGAACTGGAAATTCTGGACTGAACCACTGGTCTAACCACAGGAGTCTGGTATTTTGCCTTCTCCCACAATATATTAGGCCACGTGTCCATCAGGTTAATCCTTTCTCCTGTAAGTGATCTTTTCTGGTTACTTTGTTTATTTTAGTTCTGGCAGGTCAACAAGTTTTGGGACAGAGACGAAGGGGAAAGGGTGGGAGGGGGGAGGGTATAATTCATAATCAAGAAAATAAATCAATGATGTTATTAAACTCTGATTATATATTTAGAATTTTAGATTTTGTGTATTTTCATTACAAGTATTTAAGTGAATCAAACAGGTAATATTAGCAGCAGGTGTTGTCTATACTAGAAAGCCACCCATGTGCTGTTTATTACCTGTCCAGAAAACAATGAGATTTCATACCAGAGACTGACAAAACTCCACATCCCCTGCCTTACCATTTCTCTCTCTCTAGCGTAGAAACACCAATATTTTCTGGGGCAGTGGCTGGGAACATTTCCTCTCTTTGAAGTTTTCTGCACACAAGAATACTGAGCAAAAACCATTGTGTCCTTTATGGCTGGTGACCTCTACTGAATATTTGCAGACAGCCTCCCAGGAAAGATTAGGCACCTTTGGCAATGTTTCTGACATTTACCCTCTCACTTCTAGCCAGAGGCATGGCTCTCTGAGAGGTATTTTCATGAGCCGTGTTCCTCTGAAATGGTACTGGAGTGTATGTACTCAGCTGAAGGAGGATGTCTATGAAGTAGGTGGAGGAAATATGCAAAAAAATGTGCCATACACAGTGGAAAATGGAAAAGCAACTGGAAGGTAGAACTTGCAGCCATGGATCTCCACATCATAAACCTTGTTGGAGTATTCACACTGGCTTTTTACTGTAGTGCAACACAACTCAGGCTGGTATAGTAGTTCTCTGTCTCCCATTATCCCTCCCAGTGAGGGCGGTATCAGAACGTGCAATGTCACACACATCCTAAGTAGGCAAGAAAAACTGCAGTCAGAAATTGTTGTCAGTTGAAACAATGAAGCACACCATCCCTGCCTGAACAACAGCAACAACAAAAAATCCCATTCTCTCTGAAAATCCAGCATGAAATCCAGTCAGAACTCTCCAGGTGAGAATCCCAGTGGGTTCAAAATGCTCAGCAATATCTAAGTATGAACTTTACCTGTAGGGAACTGATACTTCAATTTCCAACATATGGTGGGAGGAAGGTTCCTTTATGATGTTGCAAAGGATTTAATGGAGGGGTTAAGAGTTGCCAGGATGGCCTCTTCTTTAGCAATGTCTGCTTATGTTGAGCTCCTCACTCTGAGAAGACACTAGCATCCATCTTGAATAGTGCCCCTATGTACAATCAGACCAGGCTGTTGCTCACAGCAAAATCGCCAGCAAAAGAGAGAGGGGGAGATATAGAATGAATATGATGGTGGTGACAGGTTGGAGTGATCGCAGATACCTCAGGGATCTTCATAGGCAAGTCTTTGCTTTAGAGCTTTCTATCAAATATGGCATATCCTCCGACCTCCATTGCTTATCAAGAGATGAAAGCAAGCTTGGGAACACAGCCAATGATCAGATTTAGGCCTTTCACACATCCTCCACTCAAGTCAAACAACCTTTGATGAGCCCTTCTCATGGAGAAGGGTGGGAGGTTACACTTCACGCATTTTTGGCTGCCAAAAAGAAAGGGAAAATGGAAGCAGATAAAGATCAGGAGTGTTGATGAAAGGATTTTGTGCTGACCCTCTGTGCCCTTGCTCTGTGGAATTACACTTCACCCTTTTTTCTCACTCCAAGCTGGCAAAGGGTAGGATCCAGTTATGCTTCCTTTCTGTGGCATATGCCTGGTCATCACAGGAGCCCCTGGGAGCTGTGTGAGAGAAAGGAACCAAATTGCTGGCAACAAATGGGGACAGACTCCAAGCCACGATCCCCATCTGCACCCACTCTTTCCCATAAGTGCTTCCCTGCTGCTGAATACACCTGGCGTGTCCACCTGGAACACACCTACCATGCTGCTGGATGCTGCAGGTAGTTACATTGAGATAGTAACTAGTGGGACCTGATTGTTGTCCCCACAAGGGCTTATTTTCAATTTGCAGCCAAATAGATTTCCAAGCCATAGACTCTAGCTGCATTCACCTACACTTCCCTGTGGCTTCCTTTCTCCTCCCCCATCAAAGGCAAACTGGGATGCCAAGTGTCTCACTGGCAAGATAACTACTATTGCTTCATCTCCATCATGGGCCCTCTGGACCTCCCTGAGGATGACTGCAGACAAACCTGGGTGTCTGCCACTAGAAAGACAACAATGAAAATCACTTTGCAATTGGCTTTCTGGGTTTTTTTCACTGTTTCTTGAGATTCCCCAAATTCCTTTCCTAGCTATGCCATTTGAATGAATTCTGGAACCCTTCTGCCATTGCTGACAACAAAACTGACACAGCATAAACTTGCTTGTGTATAGAAAAAGTGAAACCATATTGCAGAGAGCAGGACTCATGTCTGCCAATGTCAAGGGTACAGTCCCCCGAGTGCTGAGGTAGAGCGGGATCTCTGTGATGCATTGGTAGTTCAGATCTCTTAATCTGCTGGCTTCCCACCATTAAAGGTTCACAGCAAGCCCTGGTATATTCTCCAAAAGGTCAGAAAATAATTCCATGCTGTGGAACAGGGGTTCCTCTGGGCACACACACACATACGAGACATACTGGGGGAGTGCGACGTACATGAACAAACCTGAGACAGCAGGAAGCTGTGAGGTTTGTGTGCCTGTATGTACACACACAACACAGAGTACATTGCAGTACACTTAATGACTCTGTCCCACAACACATTTTTGCCAAGTAGGAACAGCGTGACCTTTCCTAATATTCTGCTGGTAGTTATTTAATTTATGTATTCACTTTGTGACTTTTACATCATCTGCTTTCTTGACTGCAACATTACTGTGTAAATACGTGTGTATATATGTACAGAAACTAGCTTAAACAATTATATTCAGGTTGGGAAAAGGGTGGGGTTTATATCTGTACAGTATTTCCTTATTAAATAATGGCATGGGGGGTTGGGAAAGTTAACTTCTAAACTGTGGTTTTATTGGTCTGTGGTGTTTGAAGTTTGTTGTGTTGCACTGAAGTTGTTTCAGTGGTTGCTTTTGCTGGTTTGGAAAGTTTATCTGGATGTTATATGTGTGTGCCAAGAAAGGGTCCCCAGAGAGAGGGGAGGTTTGGGATTGATAAGGGGTGGTGGGTAGCAGAGGGTGTTAATAATTTCCTGTAATAAAAGCCGTGTTGATTGCTAGGGACTATTTGTGTGAGGCACAAGGCTGTTTCCTTCTCCATGTGCTTTGTGCTTTGACTACTTCCTCTTCCCTGGTCCCCATTGCATTCTCCCTGGGATGTCAGCAGGGTACATTTGTTACTGTGGATTACAGGGATCTCCCTATGGGCCTTCCTCTCCTGGCCGACTCTTCCTTCTCTGTCTTTTTGCAGTCTTTCCAGTACCAGTGAAAGGGGAAGTGGCATGGTCTCAGATCCTCTGTGCCAATTTTGACCACTTTATTTCCTTTGCTCTTTCTCCTTCCTCTTAGCAGAACCTCATTTTCAGGTGTTTTGATCTCTCCAGCAGCTTACTGGGAATGGATCTCTGCTCAGAGGTGTGAGGAGGGTAGTCAGGGTTCTGATGTAGCCTTGCTTCATCTCCCTGGCCTCTTATCTACTTTCTCATCTTACACCAATTCTTCAATTTCATCTCAATGCCTCTTCCCTCAGAGTTACCTATGTTGGCTGTTTGCCCACTCTCCTTCTCTTATTACTCTCTTGTTGCTCGGTTGTCTTCATCAGCCTGTGCAATGCTGTGTAGAAGATGAGCGAAGGGCAGGTGTCCACTTCTTCTCTCCTGGAAAATTCTAGCCATGAGCAGATTTTTAGAAGATTATATTTTGTAGCTATTTTTGACTTGTTTGTCATGTTCCCTGAGGTAGTGTTCTGCTCTTGCACACTCAAGAAATAAGAAATCATCAGTATGGCAAATTTTCCCGTGCAAGGGAGCAGTGAAATTGTATTTTCTGAGAAAGCCCAGAGAAAGGACATAATATCTGTCCTTGATGGCTGACAGATAAATTTATAGCAGGGAGATATACAGTTTTTATCCACTCCAGGTTGACCCATATCAGGATCAGTACAGTTTCTTTGGTTTTACTCTATGTGAATAAAGCAAGGCGGCTGGAGAGAAGTATGCTATCTTTTAAAAGCACAGGGCACTTCCTTTATTGCCTAGAGGCTTCTAAAAACCTATGTGAAGTTCTGCTGTGTTGCAGACCTGGGAGTGAATGCCCAGTAGTATTTGGTCCCTTTCTGTCTGACAAGTCAGTGTAAGCTGGTACTTGGCATTATCTGCTAGGGTTTGTGTCTGATGTCGCAGCAGTAAGGAGAATGATAGGATGGTGAATAAGCATGGAGAGAGCCAATGTGAGACTGGTAGAGGCTCTAGGCAGATGCCAAGATGTGTCCTTCCTTCCTGTTTGGACAATTTGCATTGTTCCTTAATCAACCCACCATCCTCAATGTCCCTGGCACTGACTGCTTATCCCTGAAGACACAAGGGTCTGCTGGCCACAGTCTGCGAAAGGGCCAGTGAGTCTGCATGTGTATAGTGTAGTTTTATGAAAATGCACAGGCAGTGCAGGGAGCAATGCAAAGGGTTAGGATGGCCAGAGGTTATTCAGAGCAGCAGTCTTCTCCCAGCTGCAGCAAACTGTTGCTCAACCTGCCATTCCATGGCAGGCCTGTGTTTCTGATTTCTGCATGAGAAAAACCACCATAGCCACCTGGGAATGGATCTCTGCTCACAGGTGTGAGGAGGGTAGTCAGGCTTCTGATGTATCCTTGCTATGATGTTGGCATAACTGTCCCAGCATGGTCCACCGAGGTTTGTGTACCTGTGAATACATGGCTACAAATACTTGTAAGACTGAGAGGACGTGTATGTCTGTACATTTGAGTGACTCCTGGCAGAACTCTAGACATAAGTGGAGTTGGAAGTGCTGGCCCATTTAATGCTACCACAATGTTACAGGTAAGTGTCTCCTTAGGAGTACATCCCAGAGATTAATTTATGGCCAAATAATGAGTTACCTTTCTGAACATCATGAGGCTCTTTGCTGTGCTTCCTTTGCCTATTCCATGTGCCAAAAGTGCAGCAGGGTGTCCAGAGACAATGCATCCATTACATGAGACTTCTCTCTAGGCTCTTGGGCACTGGCTGGTAAGTCCCATGTCAACTGGAAAAAGGTTATACCTGTCACTGAATGGACAAAAATCAGTCAAGGGGATAAGATTCAAGTTTTGTACTTTCTCCCTCTGCTTCCCTTCCAGGCCTTGGAGCCAGTTCCATCTTCACAGGCAGCTAAACTGTGAAATTCAAGGAGCTTTCAGAATAGCTACTTAGGGGTTTAGATGCCTGGAATGGCTTTTTTGGATTCTCTTCCTTGTGTGGGCCTCTTCCTGCAGTGTATTTTGCCAGGATTCATCTCCCAGGAACCTACCATGCTTGAACATAGCTTAGAGGGGTTCCCTCTGCCTGGGATCACAATGTGTATGTTGCATGCTTGTTGTTTGCTACTTGTCTGTATTTCTTGCACGTGTCTACTTGTGGGGGACAGGGTTGGGTTCATGTTGGTATGTGTATTTATGCAGCCTGCACACATTTGTATGTGTGGTGCCACTGTGCATGTGCTTAGGTGTTTGTACGCATGTGTTTGAGCTGAGACAAAAGTGATGGGAGCTGTATGCTGCTAAAGCCAGATGATGGGTACCTGCAGGTAAATTAGCAACCCTTTTGTTCCTTTTTGGTGCACCCTGGCTTGGCTGCTCTTTTGCATTCCGGGGGACCAGCTCTGAACCCGTGATGAGGCTAGGATGCAGACCCCTGTAGAGATTTTGACTACAGCACCAGAAACGCATTCCATGTGTTCATTCACTTCTGTGCTTCATCCACCGTGCCACATTTCCAAACCATTGTGTCACACTCATTACCTACTTTGGCCTTAACTGGTAGGTGGAAAAGGAAGACAATCACACACTGACTGGTAAGGTCTGTTGGAAGTGATCTGGTCAATTTGTTCTGTGACTGTAACAAGACTGTAACTTCCTTGCTATTCGTTTTCCTGCCTCCTAGGGCAATGCAAGCACTGAAATTCCACTTGCAAGAAAACACTTGCCTGTCCTTTCTTGCTCTTGTGTCAGACACAAGAAAAAACTGAGCTGAATTGGTTTCCCATCCCATTACTTGGAAGAACATCACTTTTGCTGCTTGGAGCTGAGTAAGGAGCTTGCAAATCCCACATTCTGGAGGGGTTCCATTTCTCCAGAGGGGACAATGAAAAGGGAGAGTAGAAGGGAGTAAACTTTCTGCATCCATTCTCCATCCCATTCATTTCCAGGAGAGATCACAACACTACTAGCTCAAGAGAGGATGATCTGCTGGGAGGGCCCCCCTACAGTGCCAACTGGCACAGCACTTTAACTAGCCAAACTGCTGAACAAGACACTGCTGTCCTCTATCAGCAGCCAGAAGAGACAATCAGGACCTGATGAAGAGACACCATGATTAGTCAGACAAGGAAGGAGCAACATTTAGGGGCTAGGGCTCTCATTATTTAGACTATCTTAAGTCTGCTTAACCAGCCCTTTAGTGCTAGTGTCACTGGGCCTCTTTGATGATTTTTTTTTTCTTTATATATATGAAATGTAAGAGAATAGTCTGTGGTCTCCAATGACTCATTCTATCAGACCACTTCCATCCACCTCCTCTGCTTTCTTCCCTTTCCAGCTGCTCTTCCTTCTCCATCAAATTGTATCCTGCGCTCTGCCATATTTGTCTTTTATGGAAGAGAAGATATATGTGTGTGAATGTTTGTACACATGCGTGTGTGTGTTTTAGATATTATTGCTATTATCAACGTGCTATACACCTAAAAGCTCCTAGCAAGCTGGAGCCTTCAAGAGGTGCTGTAGGAAATGACCTTCCCACTGGGCAGCAGTCAGTGTGGAGGTTAGCACAGAAAGCTGCTAGCTTTGGAGGCCTCTTTGCCTGTCTGGTTGATTTTCCTATCTTTGGAGCAGACTGTCTTTCACCTGTGGTCAGAAACACAGCAAACTGCTCTTTTTAGCTTTGCATTTTCAAAATTTATAACATGGGGAGCGGTGGAGAGGGGTAAGGTTTATTGTTTAGCTGTTGATTTATTTATTTTGTTTGTTTGTTTACACAGTCCTTTTAGTGGGCACAGGGACGTGTTTTCAGCAATACAACTTTTCAAGACCTCAGTTCTGTGTGGTTATTGTTTGTATGGTTCAGCTGTATTTGGAGTCTTTCCTTTTTTTCCTGAGTGGCAGGGCTATCTTGAAACGTCTCTTTGCCAGTGACCAAAGCACCATCTGTAATTGGAGGTGAGGGCTGGTATATAGTGGAGGCAGCAGCCTTTCGGGAAGTAGCTTTTTACTGACTTCCCTGTAGAGTCACAGAAGACAAAATATTTAATCATTGCACAAGTGGGCTTTGGAGATCTTTGTTGTAGTTGGGTCTGTTGTGGGGTTTTTTTGTGTTTTTTTTGTTTGGTTTTGTTGGTTTTTTTTAATATACTCCCTCTCTTTCCTTCCTTTAAACATTTTTCTCTTTCTTCCCTTAAAAATGTTAAAATGTTTCTCTAGTGAGCTTTGGCCATTGCACCAAAGGATGCTGCAAGGCAGGGAGCCTGTCTGACCCTTGGGTTCTGCCCTTCTGAAGTCATGCAAGATTGTCCAGATGAGGAAGTAATTGGCAGTTTCCACAGCCATTCTTGGGACAAAACCCCTGTAGCAGACGGGCTTGACCCAAAGGGAATGGTCATCCACAGCAGATGATTCTCTAGTATGTGTGGATTGTGGATCAGACTGGAGGGCAGGCAGGGGAAGATGGTTCACTGACCCCTGCACAGTCCTTCCCACACTGGAGCAGGAGCCAGGCATGTAGGTCTGCAACAGGGACAATGAATGACCCTGAATGGGACAGAGGTGTTCAGCCTTGCCTCTCCTGATCTATTTGCAAGTGGGTAGGAATGACTCTCAACTTGGACAATGTCACTCAAGGCTGAGCAGAGTCTCATAGATCATGAAGTAGGAATTAAAGGTGGTGCATGGGCAGCTGGCCAGCTCTGAATGTCATGACACCTAAGGGAAAACCCAACACCTTCGTCCTTTGGCACTTGGAAGTGGCTGAGGACAGCAGTGGAGGACTGTTGTGTCTACTAGGGTTGGGGCAGGTAGTGTCTCTAGACCTGGCACAGGTCAACTTCATTCTAACTAAGGTACATTAACTTTGGAGAACACCTGTGATAAGCTCAGTCTATCAACCAAAAGAAAAAGAAATACTCACCTCTAGTCTAAGTCTTCTACTGCCCAACACTGCTACCTCCTCTTCTCTTGAGCTGTTGGTACCTTGCGGTGAACCTGGCTGCTCATCAGGCTGTTGAACACAGCAGTTATATCCTATTCACTCCTGAGACCATCTTTGCCTAAATTTTGCCTCCTCTTCATACCCTTTATGCATGCATATATGTGTACACACACACACACACACATACACACCCAGACCCACACACCCCCCACCTCCAATGACTTCACTGGTAAAAGTCAGAGCCACAGAGACATGAGTGCCAAATGACTTTTATTTCTCAAGTAAATGATATAAAAAGTTTTGTTGTTTTCTTTTTTTTTTTTTTTTTTTTTTACATATGCAATTGAATTGGTGGTGGCGAGAGGAAATGGGATGTTTTGTAACCCTAGCTGCAGTAAAAAAAAAAAAAAAAAAAAAAAAAAAAAAAAAAAAAAAAAAAGGCATGGGTAAAATCTTTCATAGACCTGTCTATGTTGAAAGAGTAGCTCAGCTAAGCAGCTGATTGTCTGAGTCAGCCTTTTTTAGCTACAGAAATACTCTAAGTTGCAGTTTGTGTGGCACAAGTTTGGGCAGATCACAGTAAAGTTGATTGTCTTTATCCCTTCATTTAGTAGATTGCTGAAAGTCCCTTGAAAGTAACACCATCCCTATTGAAAAGGATTGTAGGGAAACAGCGTCAGATTCAGTTTCACTGATGCCATATCCTGTTATTTAATAGCACAAAGTATAATTTGACAGTTCTAACAATGACTCATTGGCGGTAACCTGCGGATGTTTTTGATAGAAAACTCCCAACTAGAATACTTATAATGAAGGAAGCTGGAGGCACAAGAAGAGATGAAAACAGGTATCAGAGATGACAGGTAAGGTAATCTCCAACCAGAGACGGTCAAAGGAAAAAGGAACACATGGCACCTTACTAAGCTCCCAGAAAGGTGTGAGACCAACACATACAAAATGAGATGTAAGAATAATGGCACGTTGCAGAACTGAGGCAAGACCACCAAATCTCCTGATATAAAATAAGCAGAACAAAGGAATTTTCTGTATCAGTAGTGGCAGTGGTATTTCAGCTGAGAATTACTGTTATTTTAAAGTTGTTAGCCATCTAAGTAGACTCCATTTATCACATGAAATTTTAAAAATATGAATATATTTTTAAATCTGCCCAGAAAGAAATCTGAAGCATTAAAAACATCTAAGGACTTTCTTATGGTCATTTACACCACCCCAACTGAAGGCTAGAAACTCCTTTCTCTCTCACAAGCAGATGTTTAAATGTATTCCAAGAATGTATTAATACCATGGTTAAGGAAGGCTCAGTGGGTTTTGTATTTGCTTTTAAATCGACAGTTTTTCTCTAACAGGCAGAAACATGGTAGCCTTTAATAATGGCAAAAGAAATTAGTATTCCTTTTGTTGCCTTGTCAAACAAAGAATAAAATATGAGTTTGGTTTTGTTAATGCTTCCAAGTCTCCCAGCAAGTGACAATACATAAAGGGCTTTTTGTTGTCTCCCACTTAAAGAGACAAGTTTATGTCCCCTCTTTGATGTACTTCTGAAGTTATATATTAATACATTTTTCAGCTTGAAACAGTACAATATGTAAACTCAAAATATGCAGGAGCTATATAACATTTGCAAGAATTCTCTATTCTGCTGCAGTAAAATGCCACTATTTTAAATAAAATAACAGAAAAGTTTTCACACAAATTGTGTGCATATTTATTGATATTCCCTGACAGATTATACAGTATAAATGCTATATTGAACAATTAGAAGAACATATTGAGAAGATATGTTTACTTTTTAGGTACAGATCTTGTCCTCCAAATGTCTTAAATCAAATAATAAAGACTTACACTTTTAATAAGTGCCTTAGATTCTGAGCTGTAAAGTAAAAATAATTGCAAAAAATTAACTGCTCTAGGCTTACACAAGATTTTCCTGCAATATGAATAAAACAGTTTTGGTTATGTTTGCTTGAATTAACATTTGAACTGCACATAGTACTAGTCCTCTTCAAAGCTGCCTAGAGATTCAGGTAAAATCTTTATCCAACTATGTAACTTCTATGAAGCATTGATGTATGAAATAGTCAAAAATCAGGAGGAAGGTCTTAAATCTATTTAAATATTTTTTATCCTAAACCTACCAATATTTCAGATTTAAAAAATAGAAAAAGAAATGGAAAAAAAAAATGCCAGCTACATTTGCAGGGAATGTAAAGGTGACTTATGAAAGATGCAGGACTCAGTCCTGCTGTCTCAGGCACACTGGATACAGCACAAGTGATGCACCAGCATATGAATGATGACACCCTTCAGGAAACTCTCCCTGCTGACTGCGATGACCCCGAGCTGGAAATAGTGCTGCTCATTCACCATCACCGATAGGACTTTTCTTAGGGCACACATCCAAACACATTTAAAAACCTGTGTACTCCAATGACAATATAAGACTTCTCAACAAGCCTCAAAACTCACTATTACTTCTTAAAATCTTAAATTCTGCAGAGCTGGGCACTGATTCAAGTACTAGACAAATATATTAGGCAGGCTGCCTTCAGCCGTGGGAATTGCAATCTGACACACATTATGAATCAGGAAAGTAACCTGTATTGATTTGTATTAGTGCTGATCTTATATTCATCAGCAAGTTTCAGGTGACATTTCTTTTCTCTTGATGAATTGTAAGTTCATATTGCTTGTAGAGACAAGTCATACAAACACAAAGAACTGACACTTTCAAATGAGAGGTTTCAAAACAGAAAGAGCCAATGTTTTCTCAGGTTTTGAAGCATTTTAACCTCGTGCCCCAAAAGTTGCCAAGCTGGCTAGCCTGGATGCTAGAACCACTTACTTAATGGAGGAAGAGTAATACTGCAAGGCAGGCAGACAGGCCTCCTACAGTTGCAGAATCAACACAGCCCTGGGCTTCACCACCCCATCAGTCTTCAAGGTCTCTGCAGAGAGTGCCATACAGCACCATTTAGCAGTGCCCCCAAACTGCAAGGAGAGAATGAACTGATTTCTCTCAGCCAGGTGACAGGGCCAGGGACACTGTAATCAGAGGCAAATAGACCTACCTCACTTGCAGACTGTCAGTTTCTAGGTTTGAAGGTTGATCAATGATCTATAAAAGATGTAATCTCTCATATTTGTACCACCATAGCTTTACAATACAATTCCTTACTCTTCCATAAGCTTTGATTACTTTTACTCATGGGCTTATTCCTGGAACTTATCACAGACCACGGGGCGAGCACATATGCATTTAGGTGCACACAAGGGAGAATATATTTTCTGGTTTTGTTTAGCGCTGGCTGTATTCCCAGACTCGAAGCTTTCTGGAAGGTGACTGTGTACACCTGTGTCAATCAGGATGCAGCAAGGACGGTAATCGGGGAGCTCTGGGGGCCGGCAGGGCCAGTGGCAGGGGCAGGCTGGCACGACCCCAGCCAGGGGAGGAGGGCAGGCCTTCCAGCTTGCACAGCAGGCTGCTTCAGGCCACCAAGCCACGCTGTGTCAGAGTGGGCCTCCAGCACAGGCAGTGCAATCCCTGAAAGGCAACATTGCGTGGTGATGGACTCAAGGCCTTAACAGTCATGGCTTTGTTTTAACTCAGTTCTGTCCATTGGGAGATCAGGTTTGCAAAGGATGGGGGCTGCTGGTGAGACCTATAGTCAAAGAAGAAACAGTGCTCCTTGGCTTAATCCATCATGTCCAACACGGCTCTAAAGTTTAGGACCTTACAAGTGTGGTCATGTTGAAGAGAAGCTGATTCAGGTTAACATTCTGTACTAGTTATGTCATTGTACTTAATGGTAATCAAACCAAAAAATTCAGTGGCCATCTGTGTAACTACAGTTAAATTTTTCAGAATTCCATTAACGCATGGGAATCCAGAAAGTTCACAGCTGCGCCTGGCTCTTTCTAACGCCTTCTAACACTGATCAGAAAATGTGTGTCAACATAATGTTTCTCCCAATGTCTATTCAGTCCACTGCTGTTTTATTTATTTAATAATACTCTTTATCCTATTCTCATCATGTTACCTGATTTTTAAGTTGTCTTTCCTTGTCCCTTCCTTGTATTTTCCTTGTCTGTAGAAAAAAAATTAAAAGTTATAAACTAACAGCAGAATTTGAATGCTGAGAACTACCATCTAAAATATTTTCATTTAGTCAGAAAGGACATCTACATTGACATGCCTGAAACAGGTCATATTAAAGTCCTTATAAATAGGGGGAGAAAGAATTACTGAAGGTTTACTTTTTCAAGAAAGTTTTCAGTGTGTTTGTTTGCAGCATCTTTATTCCCTGGTGGATATATGCATGCATAATGAACACGAAATATAATTTAGTTGGTATCCAGTGCAGTTAGCAAAGTTCTTTGTAAGAGAGCTACAAAAGCAGATGGATTGCTGATGTGAGGGTACTCAGAGAAGTTGCAAGCTGCTGGAGTTACCCTACCACCTTCTGTTCCTAACATTCTCGTTGGAGGGTTAAATAGTAGTTTTGCAAAGCTCCTTGGAAATGTGTAAAAATCCACCCTACTATCATGCCAGCTTACCAAAACGATAAATCCTTACACAGTTTACCTTATTTCAAATACAGTATTTGGCACTAAATTATTTGTTTAAACTACTTCTAATGCTTTGATTTTTTTCTTCAAAAGATACCCCACTCTAGAGCTTACTGTTGCACTTCAAGCACTCCCCAGAGTCCAGAGGGATGGGAGAACAGAGACATTGGATTCTCCCAAAAGTGCCCAGTCCTCCTGCCTCTGTGGGGAAGGGGCAAGATTAGGCACAGGCAAGTGAAACATATGTAAAACAGATTCACAAAAAGCAAAGCCCTTCCATTACCACCATCCTGTGGTATGCTTGCTGAGATATCCCAATGGCTGTGGGAGTTGCCACTCAGGGCATGGGGGAGCTGCCTTTTGCTTCCACTGGATGCCCTTGCCCGGAGGAGCACGTTCAGCCTCCTTGAGGCAGAGGCATCTGCACTGCACCAGGCACTGCTGAGAGCTGCGAGGTCTTCCAGCCTGGCACTGTTGAACAGAGCAGGGCTGTGTTTTTCTCTCATTGTACCAAATTAAATTGGGACTATGGAGCTGATATTTATATCTATTTCAATATTGATTTAATGAGATCTTCTATCAGAAAGCAGAAACTGTGGGCCATGCAACACTTAAACTGATAAATTACTTAAACAGGAGCTGAGACTGAAGAAGCAACTTTTAATTAATTACCAGCTGAAAATTCTGTCCCCAGTTTTTTTTTATGGTGTATGTTGTAAGTCTGTTTATGGCTTCTACTGTAAGAAGTGCATCAACAGAGTTCTCACCAAAAATATTAGAATCAACCAGACTTTAAGGGTAATATCTTTGCAACTTAAGTGACCGTCATAAAATTTAAAAGTAAAAATACTTCCCTTTATGTTCCAATCATTGTTATTATGACTCAAGTGCTGGAGAGAGTGAGGGAAAGAAGAGAAAATAGAAATCATCTAACTTTCCAAAATCATAGTTAATGGTTGGCTCCATGATCTTAAAGGTCTTTTCCAGCCTTAACAATTCTATGATTCTAAGGCATGTATTTATTTTAATCAGTATTACTGTAATTTGGGCCAAGGTTATTAAAACCTGTCTCTTGCCTGCATTTGTCTGCATTTTGGTTTTGCAATACAATCTTTTGGTGCAGAGTAAATGCTTCTGGAGGCATGTGGGGGCTTTATTTGAATAGATTTCACTTGGTGTAATGGTGCTTCTAACAACAATCCCGGGGGGCCTCAGCGCTCCATGATCAAGGAATCTGGTATGACTGAAGGTTATAACTGAGTGACCACTTACAATGTGCAGTTAAGTATTACAGGAGGTAGAGTCTATCAAGCAGCTTGCCAGTCAGTGAAACACTTCTAAGGGCCATATAAGCAGGGATAGTGTGAGAATATTGAAGATCTCAGCTGACAGATCCTGCCTCCACTGAAAATGCAAGAGATGAAGCCTGAATTCTGCACAGACCAAGAAGATTTGGATGCACATCGGATCCAAATTTCAGGACTAATTACCAAGAGCCCTAGTAGATGGTAGGACCCTGCCAGTAATATCACATTACCTATTTACTGAGGAAATTACATTTTTTCCTGTTCTGCAGACTAGAATTATCCTTGTTTGACAGCTGGAGAGGAAGCAGAACTTCAGTGACACGAAGCGATTTGTCTAAGGCCATGTTGTGTTCCTTCCACAGACATAAAAACATGAATTCATATTCCTTGGCTCTCAAGCTAGTTCTGGTTCCCATTATTCTTACATCTTAATCAAGTGATCATTTTTCTATGTTTTTACAAATTTCTCCTCCTGACACAATGATAAATGGTTGCAAGCATTTAAGTAGCTTGTAACCTTCTGTTTTGAAACAGCAGTGGAATGTACTTGAAATGAAGGCCAAAATCAATTTTTCAAAGCTGAAATGAAGATACAGAAGGAGCTCACTCTTCTGATAGAAGTACTTATGTGGCCAGTTGTTAGTTTAGCTCTGCTAAACTGGTTTCAAAAAAGTATTTCATAGTGTGTAAAAGTATTTCATACTCATGATGAGAAGTGCTGCTGAATGGTTCATTTTGTGTAGAGCAAAGCAATTAATTCTCAGCTTCAAAGAAATCTTTGATCAGATTGTTCACACAAGTGTTATTGAAGGCTTTTCATGGCTGATGTGGCCAGAAAGTATTAAACAAGGAGGGTAAGCACATATGCTTTGGTATCACCAAAGCTATCAGAATTTTCCCATTAATATATTTATAAAACAGCATCATTATGTTTAATTTAGATAACTAATAAGGAGTTATTTGTGATATTTTTTTAAAAGGTTTGGGGTGGGGAAAGTACACTTAATTAATTGAATACACTTGATTTACTGGGGTTCCTAAATAATTTTTAAGTAAAGTTTTAAAAATCTTACAGCAAACAGACTCATTGCATAATTGCCAAAAAAGACAGAATTAAAACAGCTTTAAAAACTTACCCTACAATCCCCTCAAATTCATAATTTTCTTGCACTTTTTATATTGTGAAATTGTAATATAAAGGTAAATAAAGAGGTATTTTTAAAAATTGTGGTTTCTTTTTATCACCTCAACAGAAAAGAAGCTGAAATTATCTGGGAGGCCGTCATCTAGGAAATTACCTAGGAGAAAGCATAGTTAATGGAAAGAGAGTGGAATATTTTTAAATGGTCTCTTTGAAGTTTGTCAGATGAGAGAGAATAGATTTTTCTATTCTGAGATATTGCATATCTCGGCATAGAATCTATGCCGAGATATGCAATCTACTGTAGATTGAAAGTGAAAAATTAAACTAATTGTATGTCTCATAGGAGTCCAAAACTTAAAATGAAGCATCACTGCAGGTTTCTCAATGAGGATTGGTGGCCAAAAGAGCAAACAAGTCACTAAAGGGGAAGAAAAGAATAGTAAACACGTTGTGATGGAAAAAAGTCTGTCATCATTTATATTGACACTGCAGCATCAGCTGCATAGTCTTCATAACTACATTTCAAAAAAGATATCACAGAGTGAGTTAGAGTGGTTTCAGAGAAAAAGGTAAGTCAGAAAAAGATGGGAATGGAATCAAGGGAATGGAAAAACTTCTCACATTGAGACAAGTTAAAAATACAAGATAGGTTTGCTTTAATATGGAGATAAATAAGAACATGGTGGATAAGAAAAATATTATGAACTTACTTGAAGTTTTGTCTGCAGTACTTTTACAGGAAAGAACAAGGCAACATTCAATTACATTAAAGAATGGGCATACAAAAGTAATGAGGCTCTACACTGGACAGCTAATATAACCTTTGTATTCCTCCTGCATGAGGAAAATTATGAAGGCTGACAAGTGGTAGTCAGAGTTTCTCTAAATAAAAAATAGCCACAGTTTTAACTATGGTCAAAGCTCTCTGAAAAATATTTTTATCTATTTAAAAAGTCTCCATTAGATCAGGAAGAAATCTAAAGCACATGTAGGGCAAGAATAGAAGACACAACATTTCCCTCGTACGCTGGCTGCAGAGGTCTTATATATTCTTCTGAAACACTTTGTACTGACTGCTGGCAGATAAAAGGAATCCTTGGTCTGATTCAGCTGCCAAGTTCTTGATTTGTTCTGGAACACATCAAAATATTAAGTTTTTGACCTTACCTTCCAGAAATGTATTAATTGCTTTAACTGCGCTGACAATCAATCATCATGATACAAAATACTAAAGCAGCATGTCCCTGATGATGAATTTCAGACACTAATTTAGAGGGCTGGAATGCACCTTTAAGTCTGTTTGCGATGGCCGGCACTGTGTGTCAGAAGAGCTGCAGAGCCTCCTCTCAGGCCACCTGCAAAGGCTGTATCTGCCCTGAGCCCCCTGGGCTGGATTCTCACCACATGGCTCTCCCTGACATATGAGTTTTTCTTCAACCTCCTTCAGCGATCAGCTTGGCTCAGCTCCACAGCCCCTGCTCTGTCCTCCTGCAGGCCTCATAGTAGAGCAGGCCAAAGGATTACAAGAGGTTCTCCTAGCAAAGCAGGGTTTCTTGTGCAGCAGGTATCTTGAAGCCTCAAGCAGGAGAAGCCTCTGTAAAACTGTGTCAAAGGGAAGTGTCCTCTGGATGTAGCTAGCTGCTTGAATTTTTTAGGGATCTTTGCCTTTTTCCACAGGGAAATTGCTTTGTATTTGGATCAAGGACAGGGTGCTGGGACAGTCTTCCTTTAAGTGAGGAGCCCCTTTGGTGAAGAGCAGGCTAGGTGCAGTACAAGGAAGTAGTTTGAAACTGTGTTTCAGAGGTATCCAGTTAAAAAACATCAGAGTACAAATTGATCAGCTTATATTAGTATTTCAAAAGAAAGCAGTTATAAAAGAATGAATATACTTCATCCAAATATTACTACTCCTAACACAGTATTTAAATGGTGAGCAATGACCCAGTAACTGCTTTTATTCTGGTACAATGACAGTCTGTAGTTTATATGCTGTTAGCTTTTCAAGCTAAACCCTGGACCTTATGCTAGGGTTAATTTTAACCAGCTCACGACAGCAAACTTTTCACAGCTTGGTTTACACTAGGATTTGAAAAGGTGTTAATAAACAGTGCATGCTAAACTAAAGCTTTCTCTAACAGAGTGTCAGTAGAGTAAGCATAGCCACAGGGTACATGAGGATAACAGCTGCCAAGTGAACTGAAGGATTTTTCACGATGGGGTATCCCTTTCTCCCCGTTCCCAGCCTGGCAAGATGGATATGATCTTGCTGCCAGCAAATGCCACTGCCTGAAACTCTTGCATGCCAGAAAGCTGACTATTTGCAACACTTGGTTTCCACACTGCATGTGTGCAAGGAGGCCAGATTTCCAAACAGCAGAGTTTGCCTTACAGGTGGGGCCACATCACTCAGACATCCAGGGAGTTACACAATATCATTACCAGCTTCCTACTTTCCTGCCAGAACATGGTCACCAAACTCCCCAGGGTTGATGGTTTGGCTTTTATTTAATTGTGGTCTCAATTTTGCTTAATGCTCTCCTGGACATCTAGCCCTTGGGTTAACTTTAACATATGGAAGATGTTGCACATTCTTCAGTAAATTGTCTGCTATCGTGAAGTCAGGAGAAATGCCCCAGGAGAAGACTGTGTCTTTGCTGTGTGAATGTATGCAAAACAATTGGAGTAAAATGACTTGTCCCCTGGGGAAATCACAGAAAAGAACTGACACCTACAAGGGTCCACCAAAGTGAATGACCGTGGGACAGTTCCACTATGCCTTCCAGAACCTGAGTCATGTAGGCAGCAAGTGGGCTGCAGCTGTTGCTCATCCCTGTGGCATGTTTCCCTCCTGGCATGTTCACGCAGGTGGCATTGCAGTGTGCAATTTTCTTTGGAAGTGTGTGACTCTACTTGTTTACATTTAATTAGTGTATTCCTCATTCATCATCATTTGCAAAAGGGAGTGGACCCCCTGCACCTTGCCTGCTGGCATTAGCACAGGAGGCAGGAAGGCAGCACCCGTGGGAGCCCAGGGTTAGGCGTGAGGACAGGACAGCGTGGGCTACACTGCACCAAAGCCAGGTGCTCCACCAGGGCCACCCCTGTGGTGAGGCACCAGGTGCCCTTGAAGCAGTGACAGGTAGCAGTCAATCAAGAACTTGATCATTTCTGTCCCTCCCAGCTGTCTGATGAGCCACAGCCTGTTCTCTACCATGTTAAGCATAAGAAGACAAAAGGTGCATTAAACAGATTTTTCTCTGAGTAAATCCCAGTCTAGAAGCCTGAAGCATAATGAAGTGGCAAGTCAATTATTTTTTCCTCCAACTGCTAATCTTCCTTAGCTTTTGGCTGTCTTTTTGCTGATTCTCAGAAAGGGTGATTTGTAGGTGTTTATTGATGAAATTTGAAGTGATTGAAGATGGATGTTTAAATGTAGCATTACTTTCAGAACTAAGTTATTAATATATTACTGATTTTGTCAGCAGTTAATACTTTCTAAGGGCTCTTAAAATTTACTAGCACACTTCATATATTATAGTTTATGCAGAAATGCCAATTAGCCCACACAACATGCAGTCAAGATAGATGAGGATTAAGTCCCTACAGCCATTGGAATAGCAGAGATGCAATGACCTGAATATTGTATCCTTAGTTCCTTTGCCTGTAATTAATATAAATTCACCAGTAAAGTGCCTTTTCTTGTTTTATTAATCCCTGTTCTACAGTCCTGGATCTCTGTTGTTCAAGAAATTAGGACAGATGGCATATGTTTTCTTGATTCTACAGATCTGACTTCAGACTTGCAAGGGCTGCCCAGCCAGGCGTCATAAACTGGGGACTTGGAAACAAGATACAACCATCCTTGATATGTGCAATAAATTTCCAGTTATGCAGAAAATGCCAAGGCATGTAACCAACCAGCTCTCCAGCTCCTATTTCTTGCGTATTTGTCTTCCTTGCACATTTCTGAATATGCATTGTGTCTTGTCTTTACTCACTGTCTGCACTTCCACATTAGATTTTTGTTGTTGCTGTTTGCTAGCCCACAAGTACAAGAATCGGTGCAGGACTATGGAGGGTGTTCTTTTGGGCCTGGAGCAGAAGTTGAGAATGCAGGACTTGTGACCTTGTCTGCAGTCACAGAGGCATGGATCAGGATAGGATGACCAAAATATTTTAAGAGGGAGCAGAAGTTACTGCTTCCATGCTGTCCTCCTTGTTTCCAGAGGCACACAGTGAAAGTAAAATCCTACTGTTCTGCCTCCAGTTGCTGTGGATTGCACACATTTTCACACATACTTTGTTTCTGGTTTGCATTTCAGAGCTACACAGCTGTCACTGGAACCAGAGAAATGAGCAGAGCTGTAGATGCATGTGGTTAGCTGACTAGGAGAATGCTTGAAACTGCTCTAAATCCTGATGTGGCTATCAGCCACACAATTTAAGGATATCAGAAAAAAAGGCATAACTAACAGAGGCTCTGCAAGACCAGCTGTGGTGAATACTGTAAAGTAATTCAGATTTCAGGTTGGCAAAGAAGTTCACTACAATATTCCTTTTTTCTCTGTGAAATTAGTTAAGATTTAAGCTCAGGAAAAAAAAAAAGAAAAGAAAAAAAAAAAGAATGCAGTTGCTTGTTTGTCCTTGAAGAGAAAAAGTGCTGTATAGTGCTTCTGCTATTTTACAAACGTAAAAATTACGGTTAAGGGAGATAGCGGGACTTCACTGAGACAAAAGAACATCAGGCGTAATAGGATGCTTATGCTGCTTAGAGTTGCAGCAAGACTAAGCTGTATTTTGGTTTAGAAATCTTGTCCCACCAGCTGAGTTATTTATAACATTACACTTCTTTGTGCACCTCCTTAAGTGGTGCACATTTTTTAAGAAGGAGGGGTCTTAAAGTTGATAAAATATTCCTTTAAGGAGCTCTGAAATCAAGTAGAACTGGAAACCTACATCTAAATGAAATGATGGAGAAGGCACGAATCAATGTGCTGGGAAATAAGCCAAAAGTCATGGTGACAAAAGGACCTCTTAGTCACCATCTCACAATCCTATAGTAAGTCTATGGAAGGAAAAACATCTAGTGACTTAATAGGCAAAATTGATAGGATGAGATCAGTGCTGAGAAGCAGCTGTAGAGTCATATGTATAAGATGGACTTACATTAAAAGTAGAAGGCCGCAGGATTTAAGGATTTGGAATATTAAGCTTAGAAAAATAACTCAGAAGTCAAAGCTGCTAGACAGTTGGTCTTTGGCACGGTATTGGTTACTGCACCAGGGGAAAAATAGTGGCATTTAATTGGCATGGCTATGTAGTTTGAGCCATGCACAGAGATGCATTTGTCCTTGTAGAACCATCAAAGTATCTTCAAGTTATGCTTTTTAAATTATTTTTTTTAAGGCCTTTAATGGCTAACCTGGGAAGGCAAAGATTGTTAAGAATCTTTTCTTCAAAATCCATCCTGATATGTGTCAACAGCAGCAGACAAGATGAGAAGACACTTGCTATTAACAGATTGCTGGAAAATACCATGGTGTTCATGGTCATTTCTGTAATGACAGTGAAACAATTAACTGTTAACAACAGGTGGATCTGCTTCCATTTACAGTACTTCCATACAGGTAACATAGACATGCTGTCAGCTGTCACCCAATATTATGATATGGCCAACCCTAAGAGGGACACTCAGTGATTGCTCTACCAGCAAATCTCATTCATGGGTCATGGCTCTAAAAGGTATTTCTGTAGTGCATTTAGCTGCTAGATTGGGGAATAGCATATGAAGTGTCCCCTAAGTAAGTGCTGGGCAGTGTGCTGTGGACAAGCCACTGATCTCTACTCCTTCCAGGCAGACAGGAGCCTTATCATCCTTAAATAATTTATTGTCAGGTGCAGTTGCCTTCATATCTGCTTCACTTGATCCTTGAGTCAGAGTTACCATCAGAGCTCAGGCTTCTGCTAGTGCTGCTTCCTGCTCCTCTGAAGTCAGTGGCAACAAAATTCTGCTCCTGGGAGTATCACTCTTTTTCTCTGTTACCTCTTTTGCAGAATTAACAGCAAATGCTGAGGTAGACAAAGAATGAAAGATGAGGTTCTAAAAAATACAAATCCATTTGTGTCCTTGGCAATAAGCATTCCTTGTGGCTGGTACCTTTTTCCTTCCTAAAATTGAAAATCTGGTAATTGTTTCAAATCCAATGAGTATTAGATGTATCCTTGCTCATATTTGCCTTGCTGGCTTATGGGATGACTAAACATGCTGAGAACATTTTGGTAAACATGACAACTATCTTCAATATTTCTAGGTGAGTGATTTTAAAAGCATATTTTAGTACCCTCTTAATTCCTATTTAAAACTGCCTCTACCTCTATACTCTGCTGGTTTCTTTTGGTTCCTAGGATAATCTAGTAATCAAATCAGCATGAAGTCAAACAGAACATCATAATTCTGTGAGTGCACTAATAAACACAGTAACTGTCTCAAATAATACTGCAGTAAAAATATACATATTTTCATGGCTTAAAATGACTGCACATTGAGTTTTAATAATAAGCGAGTGGGAAAATGACCACATACACAGGAGAGAACAGAAGACAGGCAAGTGAAAAAGAACAAATGGCTTAGAAGCTAATAAAAAGTCTGCAGAAAGAAAGCATTAAGAAATTGTTGATGTAGAAAGTCAAGGAAATAAACAGCAATTACAGATTTAAATACCTAATTAATGTTATCTTTTTACAAAAGAACACCTGCAAAGCACTGGCAGCTGGTCTTTTTACAGTTACTGATTGGTGGAGTAAAAATAAAAGGAGAAAATTGTCACTGCCGAGTGTGGTTAAAAGGAGTTGACAAACTGACATTAAGTGCTCCCTCACATGGTGACTATCCACACTGTTATTAGCTCAGCCCATCCTTGCAGATGCTTCTGCTTTGTTTAGTGCTCAGTGTTATGATTCTTTTATTGCTCCTCAGTTTGTTCTATATCATGTCATAGGTTTGGTGAAACACAATTCAACACAATAAACTAAATTAACCGAAGGAAAAGCAGGAAAAGGTATCCTATTTTACTGTATTTCCTCGAATTTCAAAGGTCATTAAAACTTAAGTATTTAGATAATGACAAAATACTTGTATTTATGAAGTAGGATTTTTCAACATTTTATAATACTACAGAGCCTGAGTCAATATACTATTGTGTATAAATCTTACAAGATGTGTGTTGAGGGTTAAATCCCAAGACTTTGTTTGGACCCTCTGCTTTCAGACTGGCTTATGGAATATTATTTCATAGTGAAATAAATACACCAAACATGCTGTTATGGCACATGGAAAATCTTGTATAGGTACTGGAACAAGCTGAGGATTGTAGCAGTTGTATTGTGACTGTACCTTCTGACTGACTTGAAACAGGATGTAAACACTCATGTAGCAGGGAGACACAGCATATGACCCAAAATAACATGCCAGAGTTTTAATTTTGCTTTTCAGTGAAAACTCAAGGTAGAAACTACACAATATTTTTATTAAAATGGTAGAACTTTGCTCATCCTCTCCCCATCATGCAATAGCCTGCCCTCCAAGCTGTCCTCTAGAGGACTTGAAAAATATAACACAGCATTAGTGTGTTTTAAGTAAGCAGCATTAATTTCAAGACAGGCAAATTGGGGAAGGGGGGTGGTATATTTTGAAATTCAATGCAGCTCCGTGTGTCTGACTCTGCTTAACTACAGCTCATGTGAAGAGATTTTGTGTTTGAAATTATATAGCTACAGGACACTGCCTGCCTTGCTCTATTGTTTCCTGAAAAAGTTTGCTATGGTGCAGGCACATCTTATTCCATAAGTGAGGCAGCAGCTCTGTTCCCCATTTGTAAGGGTCACAGCATATGATGAGCAGCACAAATTGAGCTCCAAAAAAGAAGACTGAAGAACCTGAACTGGTTGTGGTAAGACTCAAGAGCACTGACCTCATTGAAGAGATGTGGGCTCAGCTGTAATAATGTCAGAGTGTTTCTCTTCCCGAAGGCAGAACAAAAGTAAGTTGTACTTGGTGATCAAATCCACTGGAAGGTGCAACAGGATAAAGAAAGATAGTATTTACCTTACTTGAACTATGTCCCTGTAACTCCCTTTCCTGCTCCCCCTGCCAACACTATGGCACCAAGTCAGCTGCATCTTCATCCTCTGCTGATATCCTAAGTGCACAGTCAGAAATGAGTGCATTGTGGTTTGCATTATTTCATTTGTTTCTGTGACGAGTTCTTATTTCTAGAAGCAGCATTTTCTTCCTGAGGTTTAATTACTTAGGGTTTTAGTAAATGAAAGCCTCTTTTATTGATAAACAATAGCAAATAATGACAGTGATGAGAATGCTAGTTAAAAGATTATGACTAAAATTAAGCTATACCATTTTTCCCTATGGAATATCCTTTCCAAGATTTCCATCATTGTATTGACTGAAACTTTGGGGATTTGTTTGGTTTTTTTTAAGGCAAGTCTGCCAATTTTAATTGATAGTTTTCAACTACCTTCATTTGCTTGGTTCAGTGTACTCCTATTTAATTTAGCTGTCTTGATATGGACCCCATCCACTAGGGAAACTCCCAAGCTTTTGCAGCTGTATTTATTCTGATCTTTTCTGAAGTGGGTTAGCAAACAAAAAGTAGTTTCCAATGTACAATTTATGTTTGCAATTACCCAAATTCCAGCCTGGCCCCCTGCATTGTGCAGAAGGAATCTTCCTCAGCACTGCAACAAAAGCCAGACTGTAAGGAGGCAAAATTAGCATGAGCAGTTTTTTGCAGCAGTGCTGATCAGCATGTAGTGTGATACCTGAATTTGGTTAGTCTGGAATGAAGACTACTCACCTCAACAATAATGTCCCTCTAACTGGGAAATGAATGAAATAGGACAACTGTGTTGCATGTGGCAAAAGGGTGCCCTCCACCAAAATTCTACTTCCAGAAAGTTTTTCATTGGTGTACCTGATATGTTCAGGTCAGTTTTATAGAAATTCATTAGATGGTATATCTAATCAGTTACAATAGCCTTCTCCTATTTTTGTTTCCAATTTATATGAAGTTTAAATGTACACTAGTTACAGCAAAAAAGCAGCAACCTGATGACAGAGAGAAAATAATAGGCTCAGCCCCTGCCTTTTTTATCTGGTCCGGTAATATTCCTTAGATGTCAGAGACAAAACTGCCACTGACTTCAGAAATGGATTGCAAGGCATTTGGCAACAGTGTCAAAAGCCTCCAGCAAGGCTTTCAACACTGTGTTTCACGGTGTCCTTACATGCAAGCTCAGGAAGTGGACTGGGTGAGTGGACAGTGAGGTGGATTGAAAACTGACTGAACGGCCCATCCCCAAGGGTCATTATCAGTGGCAGGGGGTCTATTTGGAGGCTTGTCACTAGTGGTGGTCCCCAGAGGCTCAATAGGGGTGTAATGTTTAACTTATTTATCAGAGATTTGGATGAAGGGGCACATGCCTACTTCCTACAGGAATTTCACTGATGACACAAAGCTGGGAGGAGCAGCTGATACCCCAGAGGGCTGCACAGCCCTTCAGGACATTGACTGGTTCAAGAGATAGGCAAACAAGAAGTGAAATGCAGAAAAGACAAACGTAGGATCTCTTAATCCTGTGTCTGTGAGAGAATAACCCCATACACCAGTACAGACTGGGGACCTGGGGCTCCTGGTGGTCAGCATGCTGTCCATAAGTCAGCAGAGTGTGCTTGTGGCCAAGAAGGCAAATGGTATCCTGGACTACACTGGGAAATGCGCAGAAATGGATGCACAGCAAGTTCCACATGAATATGAGGAAGAACTTTTTACTGTGTGGGTAACCACACACTGGAACAAATTGACAAGAAATGTTGTAGAGTTCTCCTTCATTGGAGACATTCAAGAACCCTCTGGATGCAATCTTGTGCTCTAGGATGAACCTGCTTGACCAGATAGGTTGAGCCACGTGACTGGCTGTGGTCCCTTCCAACTTGACCCATTCTGTGATTGTACACAAATGATATAAAACCACAAAACCACTAATACCTAGTGGATTTTTTTCTTAACACTACATGCTTTTAAGAACTCTGGCTTCTGGGTCAAAAGAGACAAAGACAGAGCATTGGAATCTTTTCTAAAAAAAATCACCTCAACTCTACATACATGCATTGTGCTAAAAATAAGTTTCTAATAACCACTTTTAGTCCTGTTTGATAAAATGTTGATATAGTAATATCCAGATGAGAAGGACTACTGGGCTATTGAACAAAGCAACATACTCCTTTTTACTCATATTTTTATTACATTCTCCATGCAGGCTTCCTGTTTCTGTACACAGCAAGACCATGTGAAGGTGAACAACCCCCTCAGTCTTGTCTCCTGGGTTCTGGAATGACATTTATAAATCTTTACACTTTTTATCAAAAGGAGAGATAAATCCCTGAACAGATTTTGCCTCTGTGTCCATGTTGCTGTGCCTGGATACAAAGCAGCTATTAGCCTGGGTTGACCAGCTGATTTGGAGGGTGGATGGCAGCTTTGGGTATCAGGAGGGAGACAAAGGCTCTGAAGAATACAAATGGGCTGCAGCCACTAGTTGGAGGAGTGTTAACCATAGGGAGAGGTAAAATGATGACACTGGCTAGACGAAGACTAAACACAACATTTAAATCAAGGTGTATATACAATGTTTTGTGTAATAATATAGTACCTATACACATGATGTGACAGAAAAAGTCTGTTGGTGCTTTTGTTTTCATGGGAGGAATAAAAACTAATGCTTTTTCATAGCTGGGATGAAGGTACTCTCATTTTTTCTGTTGATTAGTTATCCCCCATGAACTTGTAAGGGAGAGAACACATGCTGGGGTTGAAATAAACCTGGGAAAACTTGAAGTTGTTCTCTGGTTTTGCCTCTCTACAAGTCCAGAGAAAACAGAAATAGAGTATCATATTTTCAACTCAGAAAATGCTTAAAGCCATGCCTAACTAATCTATTGTGTCAGTGCCCATAATAGCTGTGGCCTGTATCAGAGGGAGGTCAGGTTCCATCTGTGGAGTCGAGACTGTATTTACAGGACACAGTAAGCTGTCACATTCACTACAGAGCATAAACAGTGGTAGTTACCCCAGCAGGGAGTGTGGCCCATGGAGTTATCACTTCAGCTTTCTGGTATTGTATCCACTTAACTGATTTAAGTGCAATAATATGTGACCTATAATCTTGAGAATTTTGACACAGTCAGTATAGCTAAGGGAATAATTAATTACTATCTAGAGCTTTAAAGATAAACTTGTATCAAACAATTATTGTGTGTCTGACTTTACCCAGTCCTTTGATTTATATTTTACTTCCAAGTCACATTATCCTTGCAACGTAATTATGAAATTTAAAAAATGGATGCTTTGGTTTAAAAATGTCAGAATATATATGTGATAATTTTTGGAAATAAAAATGCTAATTTAATAAGTTCAGCATTAATTTAGCAATATTTTCAGTCAACCCAAATGTATATTTTAGGTGAAAATAAAATTCTGTACAGCTGTGACATAAGTATAGTAAAATTCATAAGGAAGATATTTAAACCAGTGATAAGAAAATACAAATTTATTGCCTATTAACTGTCCCCTAGCTCCTAGACAAATAGTAATTTACATCTAGATGGGGGTCTTAAAACCAAATCCTAAATAGCATTGGCTTCATTCAGATATAAACACAAAGTATTACCAAGTAACTACCAGATGACACTGTGACAGTGATGAGCTTTGAAGAAAAATCTGAGATGACCAGATGAATATTCTGGACAGAATGTAATTACCATGAAGCTGTCTGAAAATTACTAGAAAATAAGAAAATTTAGTTCTGAGCATAATTTTTGGGGACTGGTTTAATAAGACAGCAAATGACTCCTGGGCTGCCAGGACTGGAACACAGCTTGCAGCCACAAGATGGGAGGTACTGATCTCGCACACGTTCACACTGACAATGCCAATTCCCTGTAAATGATATGACAGGTCAGCATTGTTGTAGCTGACTTTTTATGCTAGCTTAGAGCTCTCATTGCATGGAGAGTCAGGTATTGTCTGTGCCCTCATAGCTGACACAAAGCTGGCAAGACTCCAGATTGCATGTTCATTGGCAAGTCAGGCGCACCAGTGTGGCTGTTCGGAGCCCAGATTTCACTGAGCATTGGAGACAACGCCTGGATACTGAAATTCTGCAGTCCCACAGAGCGTGTCTGGATGCTGGGGAAACAAGATGCATACAGCATACAGTAAATTTTGATGACATGCAGGTTTGAAAAGTCCCTTTACTAAGTAAATTCTAATGTGACTCTATGAATAGGCACAAATGTGACCACATGAATAGGCACAAAGAAGATGTTTCGGAAGGGCCAGTTGAAGTGTGACACAGTGTGTCTAATTTAAGATAAAACCAGCATTTTTTCCAGCTCCCTGTCTTTGCTCAGAGTTGTGCAAACTTCATTACAAGGAGTTTTTTTCAGGATAATTTATTTAAAATTGGTAAGGAAGGTCCTGACTACTCTTACTGTAGTTTGAGCGGGCCCAGTTCAGTGTAGAATACATTTGGGTAGTTAAGCAACATTGCAATCAAGAGAACTATGATGGTATCATAATTAGGACATACATTTTGGCACACTTTCTTTAGAAATCTAGAGCAGGAAGCCAAATCAAAATGAACAATGAAGACGAAGCATGGAGACATACTGACTCAGGCAATCCCTACTTCCTCCTCTCCCTCTGAAACTGTCCTCATAGGGCAGTTCTGCTTCAGCTCATGACTTTAATTGGAGCCCAGCACAAAGCAAAAACCATCCCAAGGCTTGTGAACCTTTCTTTCAGCTAGGGCTATTTGTCTATGTATCTTTCCATGGCAGCCAAACTAATTACCATGGCATGTCTTTCCAAGGGACAAAACTTGCTTGTCTGCCAAGATAAAACATTTGGAAGGCAATGAAGTGATGTAACCTGGGGACACCTCTGTATTGCTGTATTTTAAGTGCTGTTACCCGGAGGTTTGTTAGTGATTTGAATTCAGGGCATGTTGTTTGATAATTGGTTGAAGCCAGACTAGTCTCTTCATACAAATACAGCCCCACACAGGAGTCAGGGCTGATGTGACTGGCCTGGCATAGCTTTTCTAATGAAGACTGTGGCTCTGTTAATGTGGTTCTTATTAGAAAAGCTGGCAAAACTAGTGGCACACAAAGCTAGAAGGCAGCACAACTGTCGTGACCAGCAGGTAGAAGGCAAGTTAGAAGAATGACAGCTCATTGCCATGACATGCATTGCCACTTCCCCTGTGCCCATGGTCCTTCATCGTCCCCAGGAGGGCACAGAGCAGTCAAACACCCAGGCAGCTTGTGGCCTCCTGCTTGGCACATCATTAGCAGTCTAATGATACTGGCCTATGGAAATGGGACTGGCACCAATGCTTTTACAAGCATCAACCACAGCCGTCTCTTCTGCTTAGGAACAATGCAGTTCAGATTTGGGTAACAAGAAGCCTCAGTGGATTGTTTCACTGGCACCTGCACTACCCAGTTCATTAAAGGGGCAGAGTCTTATCACAGTTGCCTATGTGCAAGCCTATGCTACTCCAGAAATACAGTAGACTAAATGAGATTGAAAAAAAAAAGTGCTGATTGCTTTCAAATCTTCAGCAATCCTTTAAAATCAAGAGTTTTTTCTGCAGCTTTTCCTGTTTTGGTGGACAAACTCCTCCAGGTGGCCAGCAATATGGCCGAAGGTCTCGTACTAGCAATGTGTAGGCTGTCAGTTTTCTCTTTTTCTTTTTGGAATGGTAACCAAGTTCAGTAACTTTTGGGGAATCTGTTTTTGTTTAGTTATTAGTAAGTCTTGTTAGTAATTACAAAGTGCCCAGGCTGGGCCTTTGAGGAAGGAGTCTTACCTTCAGCCCTTTACCTTCTTTTAGGACAGCCAATTTTTAAGCACTATCTTGGAGTAAGTTCCTTCAAGATATGAGACCACATATGAAACCACTGATTTTAAAGTTCTACTGGGCTCCATTTTATGATATTACAACTTTAGGGGACAAGAAAGAAAAACACTGTGGTAATATCTCCCTTCAAAGCACAATATTCAGGCATTCTTATTCCACAGTCATATCTTGGTTACAGCTACATTTTAAATTCAATTAAAAGCTCTTAATTGGTCATCCTTCCAAACATTTCCAAACTGTCATTCATTTTCAGATATGCCTAGAGATCTATTGTCCTAACATAATTTTAGTCTGACACAAAAGTCAATTACACTAATTGTTCAGCAGGAATTCACCTCTTATACATCATCAGATTATTACTGTTGCTAGGTTCATTTTCCAAAGATCTTTCCTTTCTCTGTACATAAGCAAAGCTAAGCACCAGCACTTGTGAGTCTCAGTGCTGACTGGGAAATAACTACTTGATTGGAATGAGAACAGACATAAATATTGAATGTACTTCTAAACTGATTGGAATATTGAAATAGGCTGCAAAGACAGGTCACCTTCAGCTGTGGGATAATGACACTTATTTTCTGATTAAAAAAAACTTTGCTTTAAACACAATCATTAGTGAAATAAATGGTTGTCTGTGTATTGACATATTAAAACGATACCTAAAGAACTTTTAATCAGATTTCAAAGTTGATGCTTCTGAGGCCATTCTAAGGATGTGCCCTCATACCTCCATTTAAAACTCACACACATCCATTCAGAAAATGGAGTGATCTAGACGATTGGAGAGGTGTATATGTATGTGCAGGAGCCAGCTCAGGTGTTTGTGAGAATGTGCTGAAAGATAAGCTCCCAGGAGAAATTCTAGGGGAGTTTTAGGCCAGCTGACTAAGGGGTGGAATCTGACTGTGAGAACAAGGCAGAGAAGTTGGAAGGAAGAAGGATAGACAATTTTTTGGTACTGGATAAACAGAGTCTTGATGATTTGAGTGAAGAAATGTTTTCTTATACTCAGAAAATCTTATTTTTATGTGACGAAAGCTTCATTGGAGATGTGGAACTCATGGTCTGCTCTCCCTCTGAATGGAAATTACAGCAAAGCCCTAGATTTTGACAGCTCATGTCAGAGAATCCTGAGACAAAGTGAAGGAAGAGATGGGGCCAGGCAGATCTGGCAGTGGTGCTACAACTCACACTTTTTTTCCAGATGATTTGAAGGACTCTCTGTACTCTCTCCCCAAGAAGCAAATGCAAGCAACTGCAAGAACTGAATTGGAATAATAATACAGACACTTAGGAAATTGTCTCATCAATAAAACAGAAACATTCACTGGCAGGTTTACCTGCATGGCTCGTCATCCATCCTGCCAAAGAATTTCCTGAAACTTCCCTGAAATGTCCCAGATGGAAATTATCTCCATGTAGAGAAGGTTTTTGCTTCCTTTAAATTGATGTGGCATTTTCCACAGCATTATGTTTGACTTATGATTTTATTTAGTACAGAAATGTCAGCAGAGACATGAGGAGCTGCGCAATTAATTTTTCAGGAAGGGCAAATAGAGCCAGTGGGGTGAAAAGAAGTTGTTAGCATAAAACATAAAAGCAGGGTGATAAAGCTCCGAAGGATGGAATGTGCAGAGGTCTGTGTCTCAGTATTCAATAGCCTGATGGAAAGTATGATGATACAGTGAAGAAAACAGTTTATCTAAAATAAACTGAGGCATGGCAGAAAAGCAGTGGTGGTACAGGAGCTACTATTTCAAGTCATTTTGTGTGTGCCAGGACCACCATGTGTACAGTCCTGCGGCTACAGCTATACTAAAGCCTGCTGTAAATTTTAGTGGAATAAGTTGTAGTTTTCCTCTCACAGCATATCTCTAGAGAGACATGGCAATGAGATAAGGAATCAGAGGTAAAAATCTACGTAAAACGAAAAAGGTTTTCTTTAGTCAGGAATGCAAAGCCACGGTCCTAACCTCAATCTTGTTGCTGATGAGTCGTGTGCTTTCTCACGCTTTTCCATGCTACACCTGTTTACACCTGTTTGCCGTACCCGCGTTCAGAGTAAAGTCATTGAATGAGAGTCCTTCCACCCGGGACAGTCCCGTTCCCGGTTAAACACCTCAAGCCGAGAGGGCCGGGAGCAGCCCTCCGCGCAGGGGTCGCTCTCGGGTACCGGACTGCGGAAGCCGACCCCGGCCCGCGTGGCTGTGCAGAATTCATAGAGGGCTTTTCACTGCTGCCACCTGCCTACTCCAGTCGGGCGACAGCCTTTCCAGGCTCGCCGGGACCCCGGCTGGGCGGCGAAAGGGCGGGTGGGTGACACGGCGCGGAGCCAGGGCGGCGGAGCCCCGGGCCGGCGCAGAGGCGGAGGCTGCGCCCGGTGAGCACAGCGCTGCTGCCGGCAGCCTCGGCCGCGGTGAGTACCCCTGGGACGGGGTACATCTTACTCGGGCCGCGTCACTTGGATTTCGGGCTTCGGTGCCCTCTTTGGGCAGTGGAAAGGGGCGGGGGAGGGCGGCTCCGGACCGCCCGGCGGGGCCCCGAGCAGCGGCGGGAGCCAATGGGTGCCGGCGCCGCCGTGTGACAGGCGGGGCGGCCGCTGCCCCCGCCGGGCGGGGAACCTGCACGGCGGCGCTTGGCAGCATCATCCGCGGCTGCGGGGCTGACACACGCCTCCATCCTCCTCTCTCCCGGCAGCCGCTCACACGCGCCTCGCCGCGGGCGGAGCGGAGCAAGGGGCGCCGCGGCAGACAAAGCAAAGATGGCAGGGATTCTCGCCTGGTTCTGGAACGAGCGGTTCTGGCTGCCGCACAACGTCACCTGGGCGGACCTGCAGAGCACGGAGGAAGCCACCTTCCCGCAGGCGGAGGACCTCTACCTCGCCTTCCCCCTGGCCTTCTGCATCTTCATGATACGGCTGCTCTTCGAAAGGTAACGCCGAGTCCCTTGCGCCGCCCCGGGCTTGGCTGGGCTGGGCGGGCCCAAGGGCAGCCGAGGAGCCTCGTCAGCCCAGCGTCTTCCCCCGCCGGTCTTCTCTGCCGGCCTGACCGGGCCCTTGCCTTATCCCTGCCCCCTCGGTTGGTCACGTAGCGGGCCCGATGCAGGAAGGTGGAGGGGTTCGAGAGGCAGCCGGCGCGCCGTTCCCGCTGCCTGCAGCGCGGCCCGGCGCGGGCGCTAGGAGGCGAGGTCTGCCCGGGGATGGGCGCAGTCCTCCCGCCACCTGCCCCAGCCGCAGCGGGCGGGGGAGAAGGGCCCTTGGACACCTTTGCAGATTGGGGCGCCTGCCCGTGACCCACGGTGCTGAGGCGGGATCCTGTCCCCCTCACGGAAGCTCCGCAAGAAGAGCGGTGGTGACGGGAAGTGGTCCCGGCACGAGAGTTTGCCGTGCCCCCGCCGCAGGGCCGCTCTCCACAGCGAAGCCCGCGCTGGGTCCCTTGCGCGGCCGGGAGCTGGGGGCCGGCGGCGGCTGTTCAGCCTGGGGCCTCAGGTGGGAAGGAGCCGTTCTTGGTGAGGGCAGCCCGGAGCAGCGGGGCTGAGCAGAACTGTGCGTGGCTAGTGCAGATGGTATCAGTGAGCGGTCCGTGCCGGGTATCAGAGCACTCTGGGGCTGTCACGATGTGGAAGCTCGGTGATGAAACGTGCCAGACGCTGTTCATCTCTGAACCAAACTCACCGTTCTTGGAGGCTGCTGAACTCATAAACCACGTTTCAAAATACAGAAATCGGGACATATGTGTATTTAAACACAAGCCGTCAGACTAGCGATCGGTCAGCAGTGACTGTATTTTCTGTGAGCGTTTCGGTGCGGGTGCTGAGCAGGGGCCGCTGTCACGGCGAGGCAGCTGAAGCCAAGTGGGTGCTCACTTGAGCACGCTGCTGCGCCGCCTGACAAAGGTGGTGTTCCCTCAACAGCAGAGAACAAAAGAACGATTCCTTATGCCACCACCTACGTGTTTTCAGTGTTGTCTTCTTAGGCATGCTATTAGGGTAGTCAAGGAAGATAAAGGAAGACCGGTAGTTACTACATGCCAAGGAAGGGCTGTAAAGATACTTTAAAAATGATAAAACAGCTCATCTGCCAGGTACCACTTCAAATTTTCTAAGTATTCGCTCTCCCTGGTTAGAACTTGCCTGTATTCGTAGCGTGGTAGAGAGGACCATATTTGTTTTGAAAAATAAGCTGTCATGGGCTGTTGTTATGTTCTGTGTTGCTTTACAGATTTACTGAACAAGATAGCAAAAGTTGTCATCTGCCTGAAAATCTGCGGTTGTGAAAAGTTAATTGAAACAATTGAGTTAAATATTGCAATAGAGTTACAACTGGAGTAATGAGTAAAAGAGATTATGTCAAATAATTAATTTTTTTTTGCAATCTTTTGAGTTGAGTGTTGAAAGTGGGTGCATGATATTGCATCTCTTGTCATCTGAACTGCAGTATGCATCACAGCAGGACTGTGTTTTAATGGAGGAATGGTTACTCAGAGAGATAGTTTCAGCCTCAAGTTTAACTCACATTTCTGCTAATGGTGATGTTGAAGCTACTCTGATTATGTAGTAGTTTCTATCCACTTACTCTGGTGACCTGATTGTAGATGAGAGACCTCCAAAGATGTTTTATTAACAATTACTTAGGCATTTTTTTCCTTTTAAAATTATAAACAATTTCAGAACTCCTCTGTGGGAGTAGGATCAGGCTTTTTTGTGTGGGATTAGTCCACATGGCATGGTACAACAGTGATTTTTCATGCAGAGCATTTTATTAAAGCTGGCCAAGCAAAAGCAACTGGACCTGTTTCCACTGATGAAAGCAGGGGGGTTGTGTATGACTTTGAATGGGGGAATTATCAAGCTTTATTATTGCTTATTGTAAATTGGTTTTTTCAGATTTCTGTGCTTTAGTTGAGAGCTATAGAAATCCTTCATGCATATCATGAATTCAAGGTCTGCAATTATACAAGATTTAGAAGGGGGAAGAGAGGAATGTCTTTAAAATTGACTTTTTTCTTTCTTCTCTGTATGATTTGACTTTTTTTTTTTTAACTCAAGTTGTGGATAACCGATGTATGTGCTGCATCCTGCAACATGCTCTTGCAGATGTTTAGCAGTTGCACGGGTAACAGCTGAGGAAAAAATAAAAAAATAGATTCTGTAACACATTTTAAAAATTTGCAGGTTAATTTTAGATCTATGACTGTGCTATAGTATTTGTACCATCAATGCATTCTCTATTTTATTTTGTAAGGTATCCTAAGTCTTATACAGGTGCTCTTGTAATTCTGTACACTGGTAGGTAAGCTGACACAAGGTGTTAATCTGATTATGTGTTTTATATCTATTATTTTCAGACTGCTTCATAGCAGCTGACTGCTAGGCTGCTGGAGTAGTATGGTTTATTCCTCTGCTTCATAGGAAGGGATACTAACTTCATGAATCCTCACAATAGTAAGAAATAGGGTTTGGGGGAGTTGAACTTTACATGTCTTTGCTTACAAAGTTCTTGATATGTTTGGGGGATACAACTTGCAATGCTGAAAGTTGATAAATATGTTTTTTTCTATGTATTTGTGTGTATATATTTGCAGGTGGAGTTGAAATTATAGAACTTGGAAATTGTAATCTTTACAGATACAGTTAATCCTACAGGGAACATTGTTGTTGTTTGTTATTTACTGGTTTGGTGAATCAGCTAACCAAGCCAAGACAATAATCTATACGTTACTTAAATTTTTTTCTCCTTTCAAATGAGTTACTTTTTACTGATTTCCTTGTCCTGCTATCTCTGACCAGTCCTGGTGAATGAAAGGAAAAGATAGATTAGAACATTAATTGTATGTTCAGTCACCTCAGCAAGTGGCTCTGATGATGACAAGTGCTCCTGAAATAAGCTTTGTCTGAGGTATAATATCATAGCTGTGAGATTTAGTGGATGTATCTGCTGAGGTTATCATAGTTACAGATGAGGTGTTAAAATACTTTAACAGCCTTTTCTCTTTTCTGTTCCTTCTCATTCATCTCTTTCTTTAATGACAAAGTAAATTTTAGAAAATTATAATAACTAAGCACAAAGATAGTGTTACTTGGTAATCTGGAGAATGGCAGAAGTTTAGCAGTGTAGTGGGTAATGTGGGAATATATTTCCCCATAGTATGTATAAGTTTTGTGTGTCTTACTACTTTGTTTAAAGGCATGTAAGCAATTAAGGATACCCCCTGTACAATACAATGCCTTCAGCTAATGTAAGGGCTCAATAGTAAGTCTCTGTCTCCCTGGATCCTTTCCAGTTCTAGTGTGGGAAAAACAGGTTAAAGCAGAATTGAAACTCATCTTACTAATATGAGGGTGTTGTAGTTTTGATTGGCCTAAAAAAGATAAAGTAACACCTGTTATTCTGGGCAAATACAATTTTCCTGCTTTGTTTATGGAATAACATAGCTCTTCTCCCTCTGTGCTAGACCTCACTGCTCAGAAGCAGCATCCTTTCCTAAAATCCTAAGCATGTCCTCTGTGAGGAGTGTGTGCTTATACAAAAGCACTATTCACTCAGCAATCAGTGTGCTTGTTGGACCCAAAGCAAGAGGGTAACATTTCTGTTTTAGAGACTTGTCTCAAGGAAGAAGTTGACGGAATCCTCCAAAAGGATTCCTGACTAAACAGATTTCTGATGTGGTCCAGCAATCTTCTGAGTCAAGTAGTCTGATATTACTGCTTTCTTTACACTTGGCTCATCTATTGAAGTTACTCATATTACATCTTTGCACCGTAGTTGCACTATATTTTATTTTCCTCATCTTGTAAGCAGCAGTTTGGGTTCAGATCTAATGAAATCACTCCATGAATCAGCAAACTAGGCTTATACTGCTTTTATTGTAATCTGGCCTTGATGGAGAGCAGTTCTCAAAGGTGATGCTGATATTCTGCAGTTGATGGAATGGCTCATAAGGTCAGAGATAGCTTGATTATATTTAGCAACAGCCCTCCAGCTGCACTGACTTGAACTGAACTAGCCACATCATTTACTGTTACTCTGATCAAGATACTGTAGACATGGAGCATATGGAAATTCATGGCTTTTATATGAAAATTTACTGTTGTAATGATAATTCAGTCTCAAAGATAACCTCAGCTGATTTTCATTTAGTATGACACACTGGAATTCCTAGTGGATCTGGGTGACGTGATACAATGACTGTATGGCCATGTATGCATATTTTTTGCTAACTATAAAAATTCATTCAGACGACAGTACAGAAGTCTTACAAGTGCCTGGTGTGTAGTGTATACATAAAAATTTGATTTTTATACTCCCTAGGACATCTAGTATTGGTGTTTTTTAATAACAAAAAAGGGGCTTGATGGGATGCAAGTTTCGGAAGAGAGTGTGCAAACTTGCTGTACTTCCAGCAGCCCAAAACCTCATCTGGAGAAGTTGGATGGGGGACTGATGGTCATTTTTGTCAAAACCTTTTTCTAGGCATAATATTTATAGATTTTCTGGTTAATTCCCTGTGACTTAGGCAAAAACTGATCATTCAGATGTCATTTATTTGTATGTAAGTGGATGAGTTTGTTCTGACAATAACTTTCTCAGTTCCTTCTTTACTTTTTTTATAATTTTTTTTTCATAAGATGACATGTAGGACTTTTTGATTGCTATTTACTAAATGCTAATTCTGTCAAAATTGAATAGAATATTGAAATTGCTAACTTGCATGAAAAGACAGACACTGGAAAGAAAATAACTAAAAAAAAAAATTCTTTTCAACTTTAAACCAGTTTAATTTTAAAAAGTAACAATAGAGCCTCAGCAGCAAATAGCTTTAAAATGCATTTATATCTTGCTGATTGTACTATCCATTTCTCTGCCTTTCTTTAAGTTACTAATTTTCTGTCATTATCTTTTTCTTTATATAACCAGTTTTTGTTTCCTAGGGTTGCAGAGTTGACCTTCAGCTGCTAACACTTGCAGACTAACCCTTCCCAACAAAATGATTGTTTCCCCTGCAGAGCTGGTGTCGATCTTGGCCTGTCTGCGTTGCCAGCTTAGAGCAGCGCAGTGCACGCTCCTGCACGCTCCTGCCAGCGCTGGCTGGTGCGCATCTCGGTTGTGTGATGTAGCTCTGTGTTCACACGTAGCCTTAGACTGTTCCTTGAAAAGAAGGTGGAGTGGATAAAATGCACGCTATTTGAATGTTCTTCATCTAGGGCCGTCTACAGATGTGCATTAGAGTTGATCTTAAAATTAGGAGTTAAATGGGAAATGCGTGCTGAGCTCCAGAAGAGAATGCCATTAAAAGTGATTCCTAAAATATCCATGTGAGAGAAGTATGACAGCTATACCACAGCTCTGCCAGTGGAAAGGTTTCAGTGACAGGTCACTAGTGGGTGCCGGGAGCCTATTACTGAGGCAGAGCCACTGTTAGTGGGGTTTTGTCTGAGTGCAGGTTCCAGTTACTGGTAGCAACTCCAATTTGGTTCCTGCCTGGATTCCTGTAATTACATGATTGGATCCAAATTACCTGCGTCTCTTTCTGCTGCTCCTGCTTCTGCCTCTGTCACTGGTAGAGGCAGTCCAGGCCTTTGCCAAGGATTTATTCTTGGAAAAAGAAGAACTTTTGGTATGCTGTTCCTTTCTACACATCTGCAGACCAGTGTCTTATTAGTCCACACAAAATATTTAGTAAATTAACATTTGGAATATTCTGTTTCCTTAAATCTATCTCTGTTCCTGTCAACAGGGTTGATCCCTGAGCTGAACAGTGTTTTTTTGACTGTATTTGGAGGGGGGGAGAGGTTTGTTCTTTTTTCTCAAGTTGTTACATATCCCATGTCTGCAGTAGGTTGTCAGTTTATTAGCATTTAGTGTTTCTGTGCCTGACTTGAGATGGTTTTGGAGTTTTGAGAGAAAAGTTAAAAAAGCATGAAACTATATAGCTTTTGTAAGTGATGTAACTTTTGCTTAGACTACTGTAGTTAGACTGTAGTTGGCACCTTGTGGACAGTCAGATGCATATGATGTGTATCAACAAGTCCTTGGAGTTGTTGATCTAACACCTGGATTGCTTTGTGTCTCCCACCAAGAGAGGCTTCTTCACTCACTGAGCACTTAGAGATTTTGGGGGACATCCAGGTCAAGGGAAAGGAATGGTCTCTGATCATGAAACATGTGGGTCTCTGATCATTTGAAACAGGAGGAATCACTGATGTCTTGCTTTAAAGTGAGCAAAGTTTCTGACAATCAGATGGGTTGAGAGCTTCTGCCCCTGGAAAGGAGTGTTTTTAGCACATAGTCCTTAGAGAAGACTAACTCTACATCATATGGTGTCCATCAGTTTCTGGCGATGCCTTTCTGGTTATTCTGAAGTAGTCAAATTGCAGCCAGGGTGAGAGAACTGGAGTATTTAGCACAGTCAGTTGTAATTTTAGAGATGGTTTTCAGGTGGACCTCTAATACAAAGTAGCGACTTCTGCACAAAAAACAGAGTAAACTATTTTTTTTCCTATGTAGTTAATACCTCTCTTAATGGCAAATTCTGGTAATATTTCTGAGCAGTTGTCAGGCCTCATGTAACTATTACTGATGTAGCACAATCAAATTTTGACTCTCAAGGTAAATGTACAATTACTAAGAAAATTTAAGAATTGTGAAGGAGTGTAACATCCAGTTAACCATGTCATGTATATTGGCTATTAATCCAAGTTATGTTTTCCACAGGGAAGAATGAAATGCTAAGGGTTTCCAGACTAACTTGTATTAATTAAGTATCTTTCAGGTTCACTAACGTAAAATTCATTTTAATATTATAAATGGTGCACATTAAAGTTTGATCTCAAGTGATGAAAAGCCTTCTTTGTGCTCATAGGTCACACTAGGGTAGTTAAAGCAAAATACCTAAATCACTTGCATTTTTTTTTCTCAGTAAAAGTGCAGTAGAAACTTCCTTTTATTAATATTTTCACTGTATTGGTTTTTCTGTATGGATGAGGGCAATAACCTATAGTACTGTATTAAATAAATCTAGCTGACATAGTGAACACTGGTGCACAAACAGAAGTTAGAGCTTGGAATGTGTTCATTGGCATAACATCTTACATTCTTGAGGCTATTTGAGTATTTGTGCTTGCAGTAGTGTTCATCTATTATTTGTAAGAGCTAGTAGCTCTATTTTTATCAGTAGTGAAATAACATGTGGTATCATCAAGTCTACTCATTGCCCATTGCCATCCTCTGAGATAAACTTAGTATATTTTAGTTCCACAAGCAGAAAGAGAAAAAAGGCTTAATAGAAATGATGCTGTAATCCTCACTTAAGCATTGGGATCTCTTCACACCCTTTTCCCCTCTGTTCCTGACTGAATTCAGTTCTATATGACACTGAGAAAGTTCAGATAAACTTTGACTGGGACTGTTGTTTACCATGTCCATGGGACTCCTATCTTTCCACTGAGAAGAGAGTGGAAGCAAAGACTACTCTCAGTTTATACTTCCCTATGGTGTTTGACAGAACTTTAAACTATGAAAACTGCTTTTGTATCAATACTGTCTACCTTGAAAGGGTACAAATGAGCTACACTGTCTAGGCTAATGAGAGATGCTTTCCTGCAGTGGCAGGGAATTGCTTATTTGGAAGTAAGACTCTGCTCCATAGCTCAAAGTAAAGAGCTTACTCAAAAGCAGTTCCTGAGCACAGAAGTGAAGGGAAGATCAGAGTGGTGCGTTGTAATATCCCTTGTGCTTGCTTTTCCTTGTGTCTGTTGTGGCTGTGTGATGTAGGTGTTGCTGGGATGCAGGTGCTTCCGCAGTTGGAGATAGACTGCTTGGTGTTCTTTTTTTAAGGGGACTGTTTGAACAAGGTAGATGTTCCTTAACATGCACAGAAATTAGCCCTGATAGAGCAACTGCTGAAACTTTGTAAGTGGGCAGTGTAAATGTGGAATACTAGTCTAAACCAGTGGACATTACAGTGTGACAAAGCAGACAAAGTTAAATCTACATGAAATGAAAGTAAGCTCAGAAATTTTGGGGGTGGTGGGTGAACTCAGGTAGCACTTCTCAACCAGGAGGAGACCTGTGCAGCTGGGGAGCTGGAGGGCTCCAGTCTCTCATCAGTTGACTAACAAGGCTGTGGCTCTCCTGAGCTCTGCTATAGCAGATAAGACCAGTGCTTTTCAAGACCAAAATCCCCCTTGCAACTGGTAAAACCAGTTGTTTCTGTTGAAAACAAAATTCTAGGTAATGAGTGGGTCATGAATCTGTCAACAAGCAGAAAAGCTTTTCTGCATTTGTTCATTAGCTTTTCTCAAACTTCCTGCTTTAACACTTGTGGTTGTCCAAAGCATGCTGCTGGATGAGATGATCAGGTCCAGTTGGGTATAATTAATTCCTGTTTTGAGCATCATGTTGGAAAGAAACTGTTGAGAAAAAGAAAAGCAGGTGGTTAGACCACAAGCAGAAACGTGTTGTGTATATGTTGAAGCAATAATTGAGTGGTTGATTCTTATCTGTCAAGTTTTCCCACACAGTAGTATGAGAGAAGGGTGAGAACTGATAAGATAAGAGAGTAGCCTGAAAATATGAATAGTTCCAGTGCCAAACATTTCCCAGTATCACAATACTTGCACTAAATTAACAGTAATTGCATTGTTATGATGATGATGACAAATTGAACTGTAGATGGAGTCCTGGGAGTACTGGTGGACAAAGATTCTTCTTAGTGGTATGCAGTGAAAGGACAAAGAGGCAAAAGCAATTGATATGCAGGAAATTCTGTTTAAACACGCTTTTTCTTGGGATGGTGGTGAAACACTGTGACAGGTTACCCAGAGAAGCTGTGGAGTCTCCAGTTGTGGATGTACTCAAAAAACGCAGCCGTAGTCCTGAACTGATTGACCATGCAGTGGATGTGGGGATCTCCAGAGGTCTCCTCCAACCCTGGCGACTGAAATCGTGAACCTCACTGAATGGCATCAGTGCAGGGCTCCAGGGTGCTCCTGACATCCATGTCTGGATGAAGTTTGTGAACTGTGTTGGAAAACTGAATAGGACAGGATTAAATTGAGGATCACTGGAAGCCTACAGAAGAAGATTAGGGCAGAACATGTAACATTTGATTGTATGGACAGCTGGACTTTTCGTTTTCTGTAGGATGGATCTTTTGATTTATTGTAGTCTGGTGTGTAAGCAGGTGAGATGTAAATTGAGAAACAGATGTGGACCTCCTCTACCTAAGACAGGAATTACCTTATGGGTGCCCAAAATGAAGTCTGAATTGCTTTGAAATAAATACATTGCATTCCTTCAAGGATTTGAGTGTCCTACAGCATAAAATTTGATTATAACAGGCCATTTTGAGGATAAGTTTAGTTTTGTTCCACTTAAGTTTTTTCTTCTCAATATCTTTAAGACAATTTTGGGTTTGAAAAAATTCACAGAAAGAGGTGCTTAGATCTCAGAAAGCAGAAATCACGTGCCTTACTGGAAAAGCTTTTATTCCCTTTGTGTTCAGGATAATAAGAGTAAATCATACTCGGGGAAAAAAAGAGAGAAGCCAGTCTTTAGTTTCACATTCACTAATTCTTTATATTGGTAATAAAATGCATAGTTGAAAATATATTTGTATATCTGTGTGACAGAGAGTAATTTGTATACCACAGTGGCATCGTATCACTCTGATGCAAAGTGGTTTTTTTCTACCTTTTAAAAATATCATTACATTGAAATATAGTTGTAAGGAGTGGATGTAAAATATTGACTGCTCTAGAAAATGAGATATTTCAAAATGTCACTTTTTGGGGTGGTAGTGAAACAGTCTGATATTTGACACAAGAAACATATCTTTTCTCCAATTAGAGGTACTGTCATGTGTGCTAATCTGGAATTGTTATTTTCTAGAGCATTTATAGGAAACATGAAAAATATTTGGTTTTCTTCCAGTTTGGAATGAAATGGAAAGTTAGAAATGTCAAAATTTCATCAGGAACAGATGTCCTGACTTTCAGCCAACACTGATAAACAGATTTGGTTACAAGACAAGGATGTAGAGATAAAAATGAGATCTCTATAACTCTGCCAGCCTCCAGAATCACACATTCTTCACCAGAGTTAACCAGTTTGTATCATGCATGATGCACAGAGAGTTTCATGGTGTTTTCCTGTTCGTTTGTTTTGTGTTTTATCTGAGGAAAAAATTACCTCCTAACAGGTTGGTTGTCTTGAAAATAGACTGATGGTTTGTTAGAGTCGTGGCAAGAGTTTGAATCTCTAGCCTCATATTTACCTTCAGCTGTCAAGATGAAAAATGCAGAATGGAACTCTACTTCATCTTGCTTGCTCTTCCATTGAGAGCTGACTCCAAGGTTTGAAGAGAACCCAGCTGCTTGTATCCATCACAGAAGTATTCCTTGTGTTTTGCCTTGTTTCCCCCCAGGAATAATTCTGGTGTAACACCAGAGTGGTTTAAAGCTTTAAATACTAGTAACAAATCTCCTAAGTAAATTGCCTCAATGGAAAGAAAACTTCAAATTTACCTTGAAGCATCTGCTTTTATACTTATTTTTAGGGGTTCTCTAGGGTTTCAAGCTGATCCAATTTTATCAAGAGTATTTCTCAGTTTGCTGGAAAAACAATATGTTGATCATCCTCATCTCAAAACCCTTCACGTGTTTATCATGAACAAGCCATAGCTTCTTTCACATTTTCTTTCTGCAAAGTCCTGTATCTATACCAGGAAATAATTTTTTGTAAGTGGTTTGAAAATAACCCAAGTGCATTGACTAAGAAAATGACATCTAAATAATCTGCCATCCTCTTCCAGACTTGAGCTCAGCACACTGAGAAACTATATACAGAGAAGAGGTATCTGTCAAAGCAAGGACATTGCCAGCTTGTGGTCAATAAGGTGATTCTTTGATTTCAGTCCTCCATATCCAGTGTTTTGTGTACGATATGCAAAGGACCTCTGCTTCCCTTGAATTCCTGTGGCTGACTTGAGACCTTGACCACAGTAAGAAGGTGTTATTCTGGATTTTGTTTGAATTTTTAATTTATTTTTGGTGGTGGGTTTCTGTCTTAGGGAAGGCTTGTTGGAATGAAGAGCCAAGGCAGTAGTATCTGACATTTTACCTTTTCTTGTTCACATGTAGAAATTTCAAATAAAAAGCAAGATTAGTTAATCTTAATATTATAAAAACAGTCTTTGGAATCCAGCTATTACCACTTGCATTTTGTCTTCTTTTTCAGGCTTGTATTAACTTCACTTGGGGCTCCTGTGAATCTCTTGCAAAGCTTTAGGCCTGCCTGGTGCACATGGACTGGTAAATCCTAGGTCATACGTGAAAAAATAAGGGTCAGGGGTTTTCATGCTCCCACCCCAGTGACTTCATAGAGTTTCCTATGAAACATCCTGGAGTCCATACATCAGGCTAGTTGTTGGTCTTCCAACATTAACATTTGTTTTCCTAGATGATTTTTAATGTAAAAAGAGCATTAATTTTGTGAAACTGTGTTACATGCATAAAGAGAGTTTTGTCACGCAGTCTTACCTGATTATTTGCATACAGTAAGGTCTGTGGGAGTGTAAATTACAGTTTCTTTGAGGGTGGTTGAACTGATTTGAGGACCTGAATAATATATAATTTATTTACTCAAGTGTCCTGCATCTGATCTTCTGCCAATATAAATTAGAAATCAACTTTTGCTGAGTTCTGGTGTTTCATCAGCATATAACTTCTGTGAAACACCAGAAGTTTTATGACATTCTACATGGTCATGTGTAGCCATGGAGTTTTAGTAATATAGTAATCTATCTGGTAATTAGGTTGCTGTTTTAGTACTTAGGAAGCAGAAACAATTCTATCTCTATACCTATACATATGAATATATAAATATATAAATTTTTTTGCGTTGCATTTTTCTTTTCTTGACTAAGTGCCACATTTCCCCCCACCCCTTCCATTTTTTCAAGACTAGTAGTATGTGTGCAGCCAAAAAGTATTTATTTTGTCTGAAAATCCTCATACATAGAAGGTTAGTTAACATTTGATGTCAACTAAAATGACTTGCTCTTTTTTCAGAGAGTAAGGAGTACTCCTGCATGCTGTAGGGTGATGGAGCAGTGAAAGGGACCACATGCTAGCCTTGCTACTCCTTTCCTCAGTCCCTTTAAAAGGAACATCTCTAATAGTGACTGAAGACTGAGCCTGCTCCTCAGTGACAGGCTGCTGGTACGCACCTTGTGGACAGCTTTCCTGTGTCCTGCCTCAGTTCTGCTCTTGCACAAAGCTGCTTTATGGTGGACAAGCAGGTCTGATACATCAGTGCAGTGGATTTGGCTCCTGTCTACACGTGTAGGGTGGCCTGGGAGTAGTATTCTGGTGCTGCCTGAGCAGGCAGTGTGCTGCAACTGCATTGCTGTCAGTCCATGTGACAGTTAGTTTAATGTGAACCCAGGTGTTGTATGTAAACTCACTGCCTGAGTTACAATATAAGCAGCTATTAAGAGCTCTGAGCACAAACAAGCAGGAGAAGTGTCATCCTTATGGTGATGATGGTTGTTCCACACGGGATTATTTTGTGATGTATAGAGTACAATTGGGTGTGTGTACATGTTGATATTAAAATAGGTTGTAATGATGACCTCCATGACTGTCTCAACAAGTCTGCCACTCTCCTTCACAACAAGGCTTGTTTTGCCTTGCCTGGTGGTGCTGCAGGTATTTGTTTACAGTGAATGACATAAAGAGGCCTCTGAATGAGTACACTTGCATAATGAACAGTGCATTCACTGGATCACCCTGTATTTTCTTCCAGCTTCCATTCACTGAGCTTTCTTCAACTGAGGGCTTGGAAAATGTTCCCTCTCAGCTTTGCCTACAGAAGAGCAGTTACCAACCAGAAAACTTAATCACAGTGGGCCTTGCATCCTCCTGGCCCTCCACACCTCTGGCCTGTGTGAGAGTAATGAAAAGTATATTTCTCTGGTTTTGCTGTTGACATTGAAAGACTGAGGTTGCTGATCTCAGGAAGTCTAAATTTGAATATTATAGTCAAGTAGAGGACTAAAACTTAGTGTGCTTGTGTTTTCTGCTAATTATTCTGTGTAATCTATTATGGGGCCTGGGATCCTCTTTTTATGATATGAGCATGACCACAGTAACTGCTTATTGCTCCTAAAACGTTTTCATATCTTCTAGTAAGAACTGTCAACATAGCAAGAAGTTTTTAGAACTTAATGCAGAGTGAGCCATCCTGCTGGACTCCTAAGCTTCTTTCCCCTTGCACAGTTTATTCAAGTCTTACAGGTGCAGTTGCTTCTATCCTAGAATAATTTCAGAATGTGTCTGGAGTATGTGAGGATAGAGCAGAAATAGGAAAATGCAAAAATTTCACCTTCACAATGCAGTTTCATGAGATAATTTTCTCACCCTCACTTAAATAAGACTTACACGTACAAGGTCTCAGTTATTGGCAGTGGCTCTCAACTGTATGAAGCATTCACTTCTAAAGAAGCACCATTAATCAGTCCCATTCCTGGTTTGACAAGGGCAGATCTGGAAGAAGATGAAATTAACTACAAAACTTGCAGGGCTTGTGGGAATTCCTTACCAGAAATCTGTTTTGGAGTACTCAAATCTTGGAAAAAGGCACTTGGAGTTCCAAGCTCTAACAGCCACTGAAGAGTTAACTTTTTTTACTTCTTAACACATTCTTGAATAATGTTTTTCCTGGAAATTTTCTAGCTTATTACTTAGAAGAAACAAAAGAAACTCTTCATGGTAGCAAAATGCAAGCTGTCAGACTATCTGAATTTTAATGGTATCACCTTGCTTTACCGTCCATTTACAGTGTGCTCAGAAGGGTCATAAACATTTTCCTTTCTCATTTCTTACCTCAGAAATTGTATTGGAAGCATAGTAAAACAACAATAGTAATAGTAGATTATTTGCCTGTTTTTGAAAGGGTGTTTTCTGAGGCAGATGTTGAAAGTGAACTTAATGCATATGAACAGTTGAGAAAGGACTGAACAATAATACGATGGCTGCATTACTGCCTGTGTCTAATAAGGCTGTGTAAAAGTGGAAAACCAGCAGAAGGAAATACTGATGCTGTTCTACATTAAGCATGGGATAATGCTGGGCATGAAGGCCTGTGAGTAAAGGAGGGCTTCTGTGGGGCAGTGTTCTATACCAAAGGGATGTGTCCTCTTTATTTGACTAAAAAGAAATAAATTTTGGGGCTCATTAAAAATATATTAATTTTAATAATGCTTTTGGACACCTGAATGGTATCTAGGACACTAAATAAAAAGTACTTACAAAGTCATTCTCTTGTAATTGTTGTAATTTTAATGAAGGACTTTTTAGTCTTAGGCTTTATTTTATGACAGTAGCACACTAGTGGAGTGTGCTTCAGCTCTCAGTTTGTAGTTCTAGGTTTAGATCTTTGTTCTTCAGCTGGATTATTTATGGTTTTTTAAAAAAATGATAAAATGTAAGTTCTTTTGGTCCTACTGCAGAACAAGCTGAGTGAATTTAGCATTCCAAAGCCTCTTAACAACGCTAAAAGAATGAGTAATAAAAGCAGAAGTTGGAATACTTCTGTGCCATCAATAAATATTTGCATCTTGGATGACAGATCACGACAAGTCAACCCCCTCATGAGTGTGAGTAATGTAGATAATTTTTGTGGAGATGCAGTGCAGCAACCACATGACTTGTGGTGTGACAATCTGCTGCTCTTCAATATCTTGACACTTCTGTTGCTTACTTGGAATTTAAAGTTTAGATAACTAATTATTCATCAAACTCTTCCTGTACTTGCTAGGTAAAAAGTGTTAATGGAGAGGTTGAGGACCAGAGGTGGGAATGGGGCAGAGAAACAGAATTGGAAGGAGCACACAGGTGTCTTCTGGAGTGTGGGAGAGGGGAGTGGGACTTAAGATACATTGTGTGTGGGGAAAAAATGTCTGTGATGTAAGTCTGTGCACTTGGGTGGAATGTGGTGTAACCTCACTGGTGTGGTGTAACCAGGCACACCCGTTTGTTTGTCTCCAGAATCAATGTGTTCGCAACTATTCCCTTCAGATGCACTTCTAAATTCAAAGGTGTATGAGAAAACTTACAACCTGGGCAAGGAAGAGGCTTAATGTATTTATGTCTTCCTCAAGTTGTTCATGTAACAGACCTGAAAATTCTTCAGAAGAATTCAAATTTTACCTTTTTTTTAATTTTTTTTTTTTTTTTTTTTGGCAGTAAGAAAGCCATAGTGTTTGTATCATTGCAGTCCTGTCCCACGTGGAGAGGTGTAGCATGCCCAGGCACCACCCCGACCTTCTTGCGGAATCTTTAATGAAGACAGATAACAACTAAGAGATGCCAGCTGGGTAATGTGACCCAAAATGATTATGGACTTGAATCTGTGTATCTCTGATGACATCTATAAATCTGTTATTTGGGAGGGACAGCACCCTTTCTTCTCTTTCCAAATTAAGTCAATAATAACCTTCCAGGTTTGATTGGAAAATGTAGGTACTGTTATTTCTGGAAGATCTTAGTGGTAGATTGGATCCTTGTCATTCACCAGAGCCCTAGATGGTCAGTGAAACCAGGAACTGGTCTGAAAGGTAACTGAAAGGAAATAAAGAAGTTTTTTTTAAAGCGTCATTGGGGAAAGTGATTTAACCTCTATAGAGGTTAAAAATAGTATTAAAATGAGCCAATTTCTGATTGGTGAGCTGAGAGTTCCAAGAACAGAGGAGCCGATCAACCTCAATATAGCCAAGAACAATGGGAGACATTGAGCATGGAGCAAGTAGGTGAAATTAGAGTCTGCTGGCCCTTTTGTGAAAAAGAGAAATATTGTTATTTGCAATGAGTTGTCTAAAGTTGACTTTTCTTTGTCCTTTGCAACTGCCTGACAAACTCTGCTGTTGGCAAACCAGGACTGATAAAAGGATTCTTGATTTTAAGATAAAGAACATTTCCAATCAGCTGAGCAAGACATCCTTCATGTTCTTAAGCTATCACAGTACAAAAGTACTGCTTAAATCATCTGGGGAACCTAATAGTGTGCTACTTTTATGACTTGATTAGCACTAAAAGTTTCTTTTATGACATTAAGAATAATTCCAGATAGTTCTTCATGTTTTATGATGTGTGTCTGTGTGTGAGAAAAATGGTAATGTTCTCTAGTAACCCAGAACAGTTATGATTGCCTGGATCATCTAGAAGCACAAGATGTTTTCAGCAATTAATTTATAGACTGAGCAGATGTTCATAATGGCAAGAACCCAATAAAGGACAAGAGCTGTTCTCTGAAAGACTCATAGATATTTTCCCAATAACTGAGGGTTAGGAAAAAAAAAAATCTGCAAATTTTAATTCTTTATTGAGAAACACCTATTTCATAGAGGAGATCTTCTGTTAAGTTTGTCATTAGACTATCAGTCACAAGATACAATAATGATCTAACAGAAGGAATTTTAGCAATTGATAAAATCACTTTTTTACTTAAAACAATTTGAATGTTCTTGAGAGGAATTGTTAAATTGTATAAAACATTTGTTTGAGCAGCTTTTTAATAAATGAAGAAAAAAGTAATTTCCAGCTTAATTTTTGTAATTTCAGCCAGTGTTTTAGAAGTAAAAATAAACTTGGCATCAGGTAGGAAGCAAACCTAGCTGACAGTGTTGATCTGCTAGATATTAAAGAAGAGCACCAGTTTCTGATTGATTTGTGGAACAAGAAACCACACTAATGCAAATGTTATTGTACAATTTATCTATTGAATAGGATAGTGAGAAAACACCTTTTTGAATCTCAGACAGTGTTTCTCATTCTGAGGGAGTATTTAAAATGAAAGATATATGAAGAAAGTATCATTTAGGTAAATGCAGACATACTATCTCACCACTGTTCAAAGTATTAACACAAAATGAGTGCATTTTTCTGGAAGCAAAAGATCTGTTTTAGACCATCATGCATGAGCACAGCTCAAGGAGAAATACTGAGCATTAAAGTACAGGCTTTCAAAACTAAGTATGCCAAATGTTGCTGCCTAACAATGTAGGGGTTCCAGAATGTTTTTAGTCTGAAAAATATCTTGCAAATGCTTGTTTTTCCTACCTTTCTTTGTCAGGTTCTTGTATCTACCTCAAGATTTCCATCACTGCCATTTCTTTGCTTACCTTCTGATCCAGCATACATTCAACAGAGGGTTCAAATTCCTAATGTCTTTCTGGGTTCAGATCCAAGATGCTCCCCCCCTCTAAATGTGTCACTATCAAAAAACCTAATGAAACAAACATGAATCAATCAGACCAAAAGAGAGCCCAAACATTTTCTTCAGTATTTCCATAGTTATTTATCTAAGGTACTGGGACAATAATTGTTTATGGCTTGTTGAGTTAAAGGTGAAAAATTATTCAAGACAATGAAAGCTCAGCTGTAACTGCTATAGATATGATACTACTCAGAACCAAAGGCTAAATGGGCTCATTTAGATGAGTTATGTGCAGCATAGTCTTAGCTTCAAAGGGATTTAGCCAAAGGCAGAAACGGTAAAAGTAAAAAAAACCAAAAAAAAACACAACACAAAACCAAAAAAAACCCCAAAACGACAGCTTCCTGTGCACATTCTAGAATTTAGGATGCAGTCTGTGTAGTCTGCTACTCAGCTGTATACTGTGCTCCAAATGGCTTTTCTGGGTGGTCTGTGATAGTCCTGGGTTTGCTGGTTGGAGAAAAAGGCTTTAGCAGCACAATGGAAACTCTCACAAGCACCTGTGTGGAAAGTGAAATTAGGATGATTTCCATTGATTTGAACTAAAATAGCTCAAGACTTGAATTGTCTTGACTGTGAATTTTGCCAGCCGATCTGCACATGTCGCATTCCACAATGGTCATTCTTTTCCATTAAAGCTAATGAACAAGGCACTCCTGCCGAACAGCTGCACCCTCCCCTCTGGCCCTAGCATTTGCTTTCCCACCACTGGAGTCCCTTGGCTGCTGTCCCAGTCCTCTTCACATGGAAGGCAGCAACAGCAGCAGCACACAAGGCTGCTGTCACCACATGGTTAGAGGAGATGCTTGCCAGTAAGAGTTGGGACTGGTCCACCCCAGCCTTCAGCTGTCAGTCAACTCCTGTGGCCCTGTGGCATTCAACCAGTATGAAGGTTGTGGTATGTGGCTTGCCAAACCAGTTAGGTTGGCCCTCACTGCAGTAAGTCAGGAAGTTGATTTCTTTGCCTTCTTGCAAGAACTTGTCAGGTAGCATACTGCATGTGGTGGAAATAGGGTGTGAGAGTGATTTGTTTTAGTATTTGCCTGATACAAAATGTTTTGGGTTTTTTTTATGATAATAAAATAGAGTCCCTTCTGTCTCTGAAACAGAAGGAGAGAAATGAATAAAAATGAATAAGCTGCAATTGGACTGACGTGGTCCCTACATTTTGTGAAGATTTAAAAGCCTGCTTAATGTCTTTGTGACAGTGAATATATGAATTCCAGTGTGTGAGTCCTTTTTTCCAGACAAGAATTGTTTAAACATACAGAGGGTGATGAGTAGATATAAACCTAGTATTACAGTTTCTCTTTGAAATCTAGTGTCAAAATGGAGATATTTGTGAGATTTCTAAGATTGTTCACCATGAAGCTATACAAAATATACTAGCAAGATGTCATTAAAAGCAGCAGATGCTATTATGGTTTTGCTGCAAGCACAGCAAAAGTGAAAGCACAGCAGTTCCTCTATTTTTGCCTCTTTCTAGCCTATATTTGTCAGTCTCTTGCCCCTTTCCTTCTACATCTATTTTCTGACATGCATCATTTATTTGATTGCTAATGGATCCTAGTAGCATTGAGTACATGTGCTCTAGGATTAGGATTCGTGAACAGGAAAGACTATAATGATTTAATTTTTCCCTCTTCCATCTGTAGTTGCACAGATGACCCCTGCTATGTACCGGGCAGAAGCAATTCGAGACCTGCATGACAGGTCTGTTAATTGATTCCTTCAATAACTGCTGAAATCTAAAGGGGAGGAGGGCTCGGGAGGAATGGCAGTGAGGTTGACTAGCAAAAGATTTGACCTAGTTTTTTCTATCTGCATGGCTGTGCAGACAGACTCAATTATAAATCTGCTGCTGTAGAAGAGCTTTTTTATTTTTTTTCCCTGTGTGAACAGCTGCATTGATTTTGAACGTTCAAATTTGGTGTGTTAAAATGTACAATTTTGTCATCGTTGTATATAGTGTCATGAAATATGCATGTGTGGTGAAGAAGTAAGGGGGGCACTTAGTTCTGGTGGGTTGCTGTGGGGTTTGCTGCTTTCTGCCCTGCTGCTTGATCTCCTGCATGACATTACATGCTTGGTTTTTTGTCCTGCCTGCAGTATTACTATATATGTGAAATATGCTCAGTCTTTACTTTGCATAGGGGTTATGTGATATTTCTTGGCATACAAAGCTAAAGGAGGCTGAAAGACTTGTGTTTTAAAGTTTTTGATAGCATCTCTAATAATTTGGCCTTCTTATATCTATTTATACCACTTGCCCTGGCCTTTGCTTGGTTTATTTGTTTGTTTATTTTTTCTTCCCTTATTTAGCAGTGAAGCACCAGGGATTAGTACTAAATTCTGCATCAGCATGGAGATTCATGACAGGCTTTGACCAGAGCTTTGATCCTCCAGATGCTCTGAATAAACATTACAACAGACAGGGGATATTCAGTTGCTGAATAGGTTTATGTATAATGTTTTTTCTTCCTTTTGATCACAGACTCCTTCTAGAGTACTTGGTTAACTGAACACATGGCTCTGGTGTTGGCCAACAAGGGATTTTTTTACCTGTTTGTATTTCTTAATAACTGGTTTGGTTCTTGAGCCGCTTGCATCTGCTACAGGAAAACCATAACCAATTGAACACCAGGAAACTGACTGCAGGTTCCTGAAATTGCTGTGAGATACAGCTGAAACTGTATCAGGAGATTGCATAAACCCATCCTTGCTGGTTGCAGCCTGCTTCCTTATCTCTGCCTGGAGGCTCTCTCATTGTGCTGTAGGCAATGGCCTTGGAAAATGGCATTATGCTGCTTTGCAGTTTCTCACTGTTTGCCTGTGATCTCTGCTCCCTTATTGCACTGGCTGTGGCTTCAGTGTTGGCTTGTGCCAGCTGGAGATGCTCTTGCAAAGGGAAAGAGTTTGTAGCTCACAGCTGGCAAGGAGGGGATTGCAGTGATGGAGAAAGAGCAAAGCAAAGGTGGTGCTGGAACCGGGGGAGGTTGTGTAGGCTTCGTGGGAACTCCTCCCTCAGCCAGCCTGTATGTGTCAGTCAGCAATATAGCCCTGCATTAGGCTTGGAAATGGATACATGCTGCTGTTACCTTGGTTTAACACCCTCCTTCTTCCTTGCTGCTTTGGTTTGCAAGTGCTTCTCTCTGAAGCTGGAAGGATATCCCTGTAGGTAGAAGCTGATCTTGCAATGGAGTAATTTCATCACTGTTTCCTATTGTAAAGGAAACTTTAGGATTATGCCATAGTTCAGGGTACTCTGAAGACTTTTGCTTCTCTGTGTGTGTCTGGCTGTAGCTGGTGGAGTCAGCAGTCATGCTTTTTGGGAGCCAGACTGTGTTAGTAACATTTCTCTAGGGGATGATGGCTGACATGCATGTCAAGAAAGTGACTGTCAGCCCCAGGAGCTGAAAGGAGGTGCGGGCTCACAGGAGTTGCTCTGAGTATCCTTCTTTGGCGTCATATCTGCTGGCCTGACCTTCCCAGTCCAGCTCTGAGCCATGGTCTTGGGCTGAGATACTTGGTTGTGTATCTTGGATGTAGACATCATGTCTAATTTGTTCTCAAGGGAAGACAGAGTTTGATCTGTGAGTCTCTGTAAAGTTGGTAATTACCATGTACTCAGTACTTGCAAAGCCTTACTGCAGTTCAGGCACTGTGCAGATATTTAACTGATGTGCATGCTGTGTGATTTGGAGTGTATGCAACAGGGTAGTGTGAGGGTCTTGGCAGCACACTGGCCAAGTGCATGTGGTGGGCTGTAAGTTTATAACATCTGCATTTGCCTGGGCAAATAGACTGTTATGGGCAAGGCTTCAAAATGAGTCTCGCAGTAACTCCTGCCTGGGTATTTTTTCTCCCCATTCCAGCCTTTCTTTGTCCTCTTGCCAAGTGTACAGCACTCCACAGTTCAAGTGCAGCAATATTACACATGGCTAATCCCTAACCGAGCTGGGTGACAGACTGGCTGTTGCTTCCATTTGAGTTGTCAGATGAACAAACCAGATTACATTCTGGATAGACTTTGTGCCTTTTGGCTGAGCTACCTCATAATTGTGCATGCACACCAGAATGCTCAGTTTACTGCAGTACCCAGAGCGGTGGGAAGAGCTCTGAAGAGCTGTGGAAGAGCTGATCATCCAAGGCAGTGTGTTTCTGTCCTACATTCTGCTGGGAGGGTTTTGGTGGTTGGGTGAGCTTCATCAGTGCCTTCAGAAGCATGTACACTGCTGCTGTGCTCAAATGGCACCCAGACATTGCCATCAGAGCTTGTTGTAAGGGCAGATTTTTTCCTTTTTAGTTGTACGCTGAAACCGGACTTATTCGATGACTAACCTTAGAAATGATGTTTCTAGCCATTAAAAAAATATAACTGACAATCTACAATTGCTTCCCTGCCTTTCTGAAAGAGTGTCCTATGTAAAAATCTTCCATAATGGTATAACTCGGATGGGTTCCCAGTTTTGGTTTTCATCCCAAGCAGCATGCACTGTGGTGTGTTTAAAAACCAGTAAATAAGCAGGACAGTTCTAATGTTCCAAAGGAGATGAAAAGGCTTATGGCATCCTAAACAGGAATACAAAGAGTAACAAATATTTGCCACTTGAAGGTTTTGAGTAACTATTATCTTACACCAAGTTTGTGACCAGCCAGGGCAGATAGGTGCTCTGTCTAGTTTTCAGCATGAGGCACCCTTCTAATTTTATTCAAACTCTTAATAGTAAAATGCCACCTTTTCTGTTACCATCTTAGCATCACTTATTTGTGGCATCTAATAGCAGCCACTGGGGGCACAGCGTTACAGTATCAGGTCAGGCTTCCTCAAGTACCCACCTGCCCAATTTTTTTTTCCTTCAACTTCTGCTGTTAGAGGTGGGTATTTATATTGCAATACTATTAGGGAATCATGTTTTAGTTAGGGGTCCTGTAGTCAGGTGTCATTTGAAACTGTAGTGTGCAAAGTTACTGACAAAAATCTTGTAATGAGCTAAGAGAAAATATGATTGCAAGTTTCTTGTGTGTTTTGATGTAGAAAATACACTTGCTTATGGATCCAAAGTGTAAATCATTCAAAAATACCTGAGATATGAGATTACTTCTTTTTTTTCATTTGACACATGCTGTATGTAGCATGTTCAAATGCTGTCCAAACCAGTGGGTCAGCATTGTTGTTGCATGGTGAGCTCCTCTAGATGACTGGTAGCTGTGCATGCAGCTCACCAGTGCATCCTGCAGCATGGCTCCCTTCCCTGGCTGAGGTTTCTGGCTACAGCAGCCCAGGGAGTTGTTTCCAAAGTGTCGTTTGGGTGATCCCCTAACAAATCCTATTATTTGTTAATAGGATTTGTTCTTGCACTGTTTTGTCCGATCACTAATTGTTTATCACGCTTTAGGAGTACAATGAGATGCCTGTCAGCTGTGTTTTCAGCTTTTTGTGTGCAAGACTCATTGTTTGGCTGTGATGGTAGGTTTTGCTTTGGGACAGCCTTAGCGTGGAAGGCGGAAAACATAAGGCTCTGCATTTCAAACACTGCAGTGTAGTATTTTCTGCACTCTGGTGGGCACTAGTTTCCCCAGCTCCCCAAGTTAGGGTCAGAGGGTCAGTAAACCCGTTTGGAGGGCTGGGTGTTCTGCACTTCTGCATACAGAGCTGCCTTCCAGATTGCTTCCCTGCCTTTCTGAAACAGTGTCTTGCTGAGGTGGCAATCAAACAAGAAAGCTTTAAGAATATTCAGTAATAGAACAGAAAGGTGAAAATGTACAGGAAGACTTGGAAGCTAGTGAGGCCTGCTTTTTGTCTTTGTTGAATATTTTGATCAGTCCATGTGGACTACAATGCAGGTGGAAACTACTCAAAAGGGGTCCATCTGGGCTGGGTTTTGAGATTTCAGGTGTGAGCACTTGTATAAATATTTTAATAAATCTTTTCCTGAAGCACACGTTTTGGAAAAAAAATGTAATAAATCTTTGAATTACAGGTATCCTAATATGTTTTTTTGATCCTTTTTCTCAGAAGAGAATACTTTGTAGGAAATACAAAATCAGGTTTCCAAAGCAGAATCTGAATATGGTCCTGTGATGGCTCGGTTTGAGCATCTAAAGAGTTCACCTTCAAGATTGCCAGTGTCTCAGTTTAGTGATGCTGTGTTGATAGAGTGAATTGGATCAGGTCACTGATCCAGCTGAAAACTCCATGCTCTTCTGGGGTAGTGTGCAGTGATATTCTTCAGTTTCTTGAAGCCCAAATCTGCTTCTGTGGCTGCAGTAAAAGTGGCAGAAAGGGACAGGTGAGGGAGAGGAAGCCCAAGCACTTCAGGTGGCTGCCCTTGCTTAGGGTGTGGTACCTGGGCAGGTGGGAATGGGTCAGACCACCCTGCCCCATTCTGTCTGTGAATTTTGAACAGTTCTGATTTTCTTAAGTAATACAAATTTAAAGATAAAATGGGGGGGGGAGGGGGGGGAATGTCTTGTTTGGCTGTATGCTTCTTTAGGAATAGGTTTCTTGAATATTTACATGAATTTCTTTTTGTATTGGGAGCTAATTAGAAATAAATCGAGGAACTAGATTTTTGTACCAGATAGGAACTGGCTTTTGTTCCAAGTTTGTGTAAAGTGTCTGGAAAGAAATAAGGCTCCAATTCTTGTATTTTAGTAGTCAGACACTATGCTGAAGTTTGATTCTATATACACACATATATTAAATGTATGCATACACAAATATATAAAAATATATGCCATTTACATATGTTTTATATATATTTGTTCCAGTGTACATATGTACTTGTGTTCATATATATACAAAAAATACAGTAAATGTATACTATTGTGATAATGCTTTGTGATCAATACCTACCAGCCAGAATGAAAATTGATTCCTCTTGAAGCTCCTGCAAAAGATTTGATGTTTTTTTTGACCTAGCTCTTGGAATCAGAGCTTAACCTCCAAGTCAAACCAGCCATCCCTATTTCAAGTACTTACAGAAGTACAACCATCCTGTAGGGAGGTATACATCACCTATTCCCTCTTCAAAGGGAACAGAATAAAAATGTAGTGTGAGCACTCAAAGCAAGAAAGTTCCTGAAACATGTCCTACCTCCTGAGGTGGGAAGAAATAGGATTTGCACCAGAGGCAGTGGTTTGTCCATAAGATTGAGGCTCATACTGAAATGACAGCCCACCAACAGTCCAGAAGCTGAACTCACACAAGGACAAAGAGAAAGTTTACAAATATTTAAATCCTTTGTTTGTGTGCTTTTCATTCAGGATCTTAAATTTGTGCCACTCCCAGGTAGTGTGATGACAATGTTGAGGAATAGAGCATGCCTCCAAGTCATGCAGGCAGTCTCAGTTATTTGCTCATACACAAGTGCACACTTGGAGCACACAGACAGAGGTTTGGGCTTTACTTTTCTTGCAGTGATGCTTTAAGTTTTAGTTTTCTTGTCTTTTTAGATTCTGTGCTGCTTAGGAATGTAGTTCTGAGCCTCATATTAAGGGCTAGTAAGGTCTCTTAACAGAGTAGGTAAACAAAACAAATCCTTTTCTTGCTGAAGACAACTCTCAGGCCCAAAAACATAAACAGTGGTGGACATGAAGAGAGGAAAAAGAAGGATGAGACCTCACAACCTCAAGATGTCATTGGATAATTAAATCCCAATATGCAAATGGACCAAAACTTACGGATGTGTGAGACCTCGTGGTTGGTTAGCCATTTGTGTGACCATTCTTAGTCCACCCTGGGTGTAGCCCTGGTCAGGCTCCTGTCCTGCCCAAGGTGGATCCTGGAGGCCTTTCAATAAATATCTACTTTGTTCTCTAGCTCTGTCCAGTCTCTGTTTTGGGTCAGTCTTCCCTAGGTATCAGCAGCACCTGCTCTTGCTCAGGGCCTGGTTGTACAATTCATGAAGCAGGGCAGGACATAGGGTCCTTGTTCCCCTCAAGCACTGAAATATTTGAGGGACTCAAATTATTCTTTTCAATTTTCCATTGAATATAAAGCATTATTTATCTTCTCTGCTTTAAAAAAGTGGTTTTTATAACCTGATGTAAATTACTAAGTTTCTGGTTTTGGTGAACAGTATAATTTCCCAACATTTCAGATACCTCTTTATACTTTACAGGAAGGTGTTGCTGAACTCTTCAAGTTCTGTTCTGTGACTTGGTAAGGCCTTTAGTAATAATATCAGACTGTTGTTAGTGATTGCTAGGGATTTTTAACAACATCCTTCATTATTTGGCCTTCTGGTAATAAATAGATCAGAGTAAGGCAAATACATCAGAATTTTATTGGACATTGATGAGATGAGTTGCCATATGCTGATCAGGCTGAGAACTACCATGGGGAAACCTGGAGGAGTAGCCTTGACTTTCTAGTGGGGAGAGCTATGTTATTTATCAAAATGATTGCTGAGACTTTTGCTTTAAACAGTTGCTATAAGCCACTTAGAAGCTTTCGGGTCTTCCCCAGGTGGCAGGTAACTGCAGTTTCTTGTACATCTTGGAATCTGCCTTGGTAGATGAAGGAGAGCTGCACTACAAGAGTGTGTACCTATCAAGAGGCCAGTGGATGGCATGGCTTGGCTGTTCCTTTAGTGTAAACATGGGGATTGGTCACAATTTTAATTTTTTATTTTTTTTTTTTTTTCTCACATGTTAAAGACATGGCCAAAGTAAAAGATAAAGTAATGCTGCAGGGCCTGGAGGATTAGAATAGTGTCATTGTGTTAGGGTAACCTAACACAATGACAGTGAAGTTAAAAATTAATTTGTCAGTCATTTCTTTCTGTGCTGTCTTCCTGCCCTTTTCCCTGTCCAGAATCAAATCCCATTTGTCTTTTCATATGTACATGTTTTATGGTTGGTTCCTTGCTTTGGTTGTCCCACATTTGACGAAATGAAGTGTTGCATCAGCTCTGTGTTTTAGAATGTGGCAGAGGGGAGTATGAAATTTATAGTGTCAGGAGTGACAAAGGATGCTTTGGGATTGACTGTTCATTTTTACCCAGTGCAAGAAATAAAAAAGCAAAACCAAAACTGGCCAGCAATGAGTTCAAAATTAAGTGGTATGGTTATCTTCACAGAGTCTGAATTTACACTGGGGAGCTCTGCCATGGACTGTGGAAAGTTTTCACAGGCTCAGTGAGCTACTAGTGCAGCTTGGGGAGGAAGGGTCAGCTCTTTGGGGACTGCTATGTGCAAAGATGCCTTTTTTGGTCTAAAAAGTCCATAAGCCACAACTTTCTAGAAGTTGGGAGAATATTTTTGTCTTCACTGACCTTTAGCAGTGGGCTACGGTTTTGGAGACTGAATTTTACCATTGACCCTGACTCGTGTGTCCTGATTTTAGTGCAAAAAGGGTAAGAGTGATACCTTCAGAACTGTATTGTCCGTACCTTTTAGCCTTGGTGATGGTGGTGGAGGGCAGCTGAGAGAAGATACCATGTGTGAGAGGTGAGAGACTGGAGTCTATCTCCCCTTCCATTCCTTCTCCCTCTCCCTGATCTGTGCTTGGAAAGTTACAGAGTGACTAAACTTTATTTTTAGAGATTACAAAGAAAGAAAGCATTAGACAGCTGGCTGCAAAAATATTTATTTGTGACCTTTGTCTACATTTGTGCAGTGCTAGTTGCTATTCTGAAGCATGTAGTTCTCCTGACTTCAGTCTTAGAGTTTAAGGAGAAACTGAAATGCTTATAACTTTATGCATACGTATATTTAAAAAAAATTGCTTCCATATTTGGAAATCAGGACTACTTCTGTTTGTAAAGTGCTGGCCTTGTTTGTTTCCCATTTTTGTAGTAACATATTGATTGAGAATGCAATTGGAGCACTGCTGGTAGAGGCTGGGCTGGGTTGGTCCCATATTGGTGGCCAAACACCCCCTGCATGAGTCAGTCCCATTACTAACCTGGAGAAAGGATTAAATAGATTTCCCAACTCTCTGTGGCACAAAGATTTAGGAGGGTGTGTGAACAGGATCTGGAATTGGGTCAGTGATCAGTGGGGTCTGGCCTGCAGCTTGTGATGGGAGCTAGCAGGTATGCAAAGGTAGCTCAAGCCAGATGTTACTCGTCATGGCTTTTGTTATTGGATCAAAATCTACAGAAAATGGGAGTATTTTTAACTTTCCACCATGGGGGAATGTGTGTTTTAGATGTGTATGTTCAGTCAAAAAGGCAGGACAGTATAAATGTGAGAAATCCACTGCAAAGGTGAAGCAGTTTTATAGTGATTGAAAGAAAAGTGTGGGTCAGTCATATCAGTTGTGCTTCTTATGAATAACTCTGTTAGGACAAAGAATTTCCTAATACTGCTGTTGAGTGATAAGGATAATTTGTTTTAGTTACTTAAAATTATGTGTTTTTTTCCTGTACTAACAAGTAAGTCTGAAAGCTGAAATGCAGATACCAACTGTGTTTTTTTAACACAGCTACCTTTTTACCTTAGCTTTTGTTTTTTGGAAACACATGGATTGCACCATATAGTGTTTAGTTTTTATAATTTAATGTGGGACATAGGACGATGATGCTGGTGTGGGAATAACAGCTAACACATCTCTGTGGGAGAGGAGAGGAGAGAAAGCATTGAACATCTCAGATGAAAGGCAGGTGCATATGTGTGCTTTTCTGAAGTCATTTCAGCAGGGTTTGGAATAGGTCCCCCTGGGAGGGTTGGCTCTGTGCTGTCCTTTACAGTGCCCTCTGAGACGCTGCTTGGGATGCTCTGTGGGAGAGGGCTCTTGCTGACATAGAGAGTTGTGTGCTTGACTTTCTGCTTGGGCAGACAGGTTCTTTACTTTGAAAAGGTTTCATTGTGGGAGTTCTGACCCATTTCTCAGCACATCCAAAAAATTGCAGTGAAGTTAACTTTCCTGTGTACATACATTTTGGATGAAATTTCCTCCGTTAAGACCCTTGCCTGTGCTTCAGACATTGTATCCTATTGGACCTTCTGTAACCTAAGTTATTGTGAAACATAAGGCCAAAATCGCTGCTGGGATAGGTATGCAGAAATGACAACCATGTTTATCTACTGAAGTTGTTCTAGGACTATTAAGATTTTTTTATTTTTAAATTATTGCTAATACAAGTAACTTCTGAGTTAAGTAGGTCAACTATACCAAAATAACAAAACAAATTCAGTAATTGTTTTTTAGTGTAGTGGCAGTAAATCTGTTGAGCATCTGCTCAGAAACAAGCCTCTTCTGCTTTTATCCATCCTTAGAGCAAATTTAGATTGTTTCTGCTTAAAACCAGCAAGCAATGTCCAACAAGTTAAACAATTGTAATCATAAACCCCTGGAATAATCTGTGTTTAGTGAGCATAAAGTAGGTGACCTGGGAAAATTTCCTTTGCATCACTCTTTCAAAAAAGGAGCCAGACTCCTCAAAACAGATTTGTGTACATCTTTAGCACAGAGAGAAATTTTTGCTGGTTTAACTGCCTTCCCTGATATTTGTAAGTATACTGACAGGAAACGATGAGATTTTATGGGCATATTTGCTTGGTAAAGGATAGCCTGTTTGTTTGTTTTTGGGGTTTTCTGGAGCTCACATCTGGCTGGTGTTAGCAATGTGAGCAGCCTTTTTTGTGCAAGCACCACTTGAAAAATGCCGGTGTCTGAGTTTTTACCTGTTTCACAGAGATACTGTATGTATGTATGTATGTATGTATGTATGTATGTATGTATGTAATCAGAGCCTACCATTTCACTAGAGTTTGTTATCACAGAATGGTTGGGATGGGAAGGGACCTCTGGAGATCCTTTAGTTATACTTGGGATGACTCAGAGATGCGCTGCACACCTTAACATTCACTGCAGTTTCCTCTAATTACTCTACATAGATGCATCCTCAGGACAGGACATAACTCTCATTGTGCATTGACAAGTGATGAACTCAAATGTTTTTGTGGACATGAAGGGCTAAAAATCCCCTGCATATTCATAGATACATGGGGACTTCATAGCCAAGGTTCTGCCTGTTTGCTTCACGATCTCTTTTATCTGTTGGCAGAGGTCGTGTAGGAGCTGTCTCCAGGGTGATTTTGTGCAGACAGTTTGCACCATGCTGAGGTATTTTCTCAGAAAATAGATTGTTAGTTAGGGGATGGGTGGTATGTAATAACAGGCCATTGGTCATGTCTGTTGGTCCATAATGTGACCTACTTTTGATAAAAATGAATGACAAAAGGGATTGATTTAAGCTATGATTAACCAAGATTTTTTAGGAAAGTGAGAAATATGCACTGGCTTAGCTTTTATCACTTGCACTAATTAAAATTTCTGAGTGGGGTTCTGTATTGAAGTTGGCCACAAAATAAAGTTGCTTAAATGAGGGAAGAAACTTTCTGTGCTTAAAATAATGCAAGAAAAAAAAATTTACCAGTCTGTGGGATGAAATGTACCTAAATGAAATTAAAAACAAACAAACAAACAAAAAACCCCTAAGCTTAGTTTGCCAGTTATTGCTGGGTTTGGGACCTGGTAAGACTCTTGCAGGTCCTTCTTTCTCATGGTGACTTATTTTAGATATGCCAGTTTTAAGTGCAGAAGTATAAAACATCCTTGTCCCTCTCTGTCAGCCACCGTTGTTTTGATATTGGTTCTGTTGAATGGAAAATCTTATCCTTTTGCAAAAAATAATTGGTTGGCATGTATCACTTACCTAAACACTGTCAATTGTTTTAAGACTAGTGTTTCTTAAATTGGTGGCTTAGAAGAAGCCATTATTTTCTTTCAGTACATTAAAAAGAGTGGGAGTTGCATGAATCTAATATTAATTAGCCCTGTTAGCTTAATTTTTTTTTTGGTTGGCAGGCTTTTCTGGTTTTTTTTTTTTTCTTGGCCCTTTTTGGAAAGCCTTGTTAACTCTTGCAGACCTTTAATGCTGTTTAAATAATCCTGAACCTGTAATCCCTGTTTGCCTGCTGTGGGCTCTGTGGTGGTTTAAGTATCTTCAGAGCTGCTGAGAAACTGTCAGACATGAATTTGCTAAAGGGCAGCTACTCTGGTCAGCTCAGAAATGGCAGATGACCTGCTGGTGTGAAAGCACTACATTCACGTCCTGTCAGAGGGCCCTACAATCAGATTCCCAGTGCCCCAGGTGGCTAAAGAGTTATACATCTGTGTCTGGCCAGATTCAGGGCAAAGATTACATGTTACAAGTAGGGCTCGTTGATTTGTTGTAAGAAAAATAATTTTACTTTTCTTCTCATCCTTCATGTGATACTTAAAAATCGCATTTATTTAACATGGACATTGCAATTGCAAATGCACATCATCCTCCGAGGATTGTGAGGGGTAACACTTCACATCAATTCTGGCAGATTTGGGGTTTTGTTTTCCCCAGCATTGGGGGTAAGGTGGGATCGTTGCCTCCCTCATGAAGTTATTGCCCCTGCTTGGGGAAACCCAAAATGGTACTTGCTTAAATTGACACATTCGTGGTGAAAATGGTGTTTCATTTTGTACTCTGGAGAAGGTGGGGGATCATTTTGCAAAGGGTTTTTGACCCCTTTCTATGGAAAAAACAATCTTTTAAGTTTGGTCTGGGGTAGGAGGCCTTGCTGTTGTAAATAAGTGAATTGAGAAGGACAGGAAGGACGCGCCGAGCCGTGCGTGCCTGGAGGGGCTTTGGGGCACTCAGAGATGGCCTTTGGGGCAGAGATGGCCTTTGGGGTGCTCAGAGACGGCCTTTGGGGCACTCAGGGATGGCCTTTGGGGCAGAGATGGCCTTTGGGGCACTCAGAGAAGGCCTTTGGGGCACTCAGGGATGGCCTTTGGGGCACTCAGAGATGGCCTTTGGGGCAGAGATGGCCTTTGGGGCACTCAGAGATGGCCTTTGGGGCGCTCAGAGATGGCCTTTGGGGCGCTCAGAGACGGCCTTTGGGGTGCTCAGAGAAGGCCTTTGGCGCATTCAGAGAAGTCCTTTGGGCAGCCCTGCACTGTGTGGGCCTGCACAGGCTCGGTGCTTTCCCCTGCTCTGCAGTAACCCGCCTTGTCTGACCTGCCTCGCTGGGGCTCCTTGCCTTGGCTTGGTTTTTAAATGTGCCTTCCAACTGTGAATGAGGAACCTACCTTGGAAAAGGTTCTTGAATTCTTGCTTATGTTAATCTTTCCTTCCTAGATCCAGACTAGATGGAGCTATAGTCAGCAAAATGTGTTTGTCCTTCAATTTCTGCATAATTGAATGCCAGCTTTCAATTCAGCTGTACTGAAATCCATTGAAAAGGAGGTATTAGCGTGGTGTTTGTTTAGATTTCCATGTTTTAAAGAGAAAAGCTGGCAATATACTCAGTTCTACTTTCCTTACTCTTTTACAATAGTTACTCACTCTTAATTGCAGTACCTTATGCAAAAAACAGTCCCATGGGTTTTACTAAGACTGTTTAGGGAATTGAGTACCACAGTGTTAGCAGAAATGGAAAAAATGAACAGTGCTTTTAAGAATTCCAGCACTTGGCAAAACACTCATAGTTTGTACATGTATCAAACATTAATTCTGGTTTTTTACTTAGGAATCAGTTTAATTTTTTTTTTCCGAGGAGTATCATGTTAATGGTGCTTTTTATGACACCTGTGAAATTTGGCATCCTATTAAATGAACTCTGCTCTAAACTACTTTGAACTCTACTATTGTAGCCTTGAAAAACAATTTTTATACTCTATAGCTTGATTTGTTTGTTTTTATATTAAAAAAATAAATCTCACATTTTACAAGTTCCACCGAAAGTAATCACATGGACAAAGCTTGGCTCATGTATGCTTAAATTAGTGGTCAAACCTGCTCAGTATTGCAGGTGTATAAAATATTTCAGTTAAAACTGATTTCTCTTGAGTGTCCTAGTAGGACCTTTGTGGGTTTTTTGTAGCTTTCCCTGTCCCTTCATCACTGACATATCTGGCCAAGATAATCCTGTGTCTTGCAGCTCTGTACTGTGGACAAGCTCTGCTTTAAGTCCATTCCTACCATGCATGTGAAAAACATAAATAACAAAGGCAGAAAAGCTCATGTTTCTGTTTAGAAAATATGTTTTGTTTTAGGTAATGGATATAACATCTATGTGCCAATTTTAAGGTAAAAAAAAAAAAAAAAACAACTCCACTGGATTTACCTAGGCTATTTATTAATATGACATGTAATTTTAAGAATGTTGTTTAAGCAAACCTGGCTGGTTTGCTTAGATTTAAATGAAAATTAGCTCAGCATGAAACTTGTTGGAAGTACTTCTTGATTTTATTTTTCAAACTGGGACCTTTTTATCTGCTTTATTTTTCTTTTAAAGTACCATGTTTAGGGAACTGCCTTTCTATTAGAGTTATATCATGGCTATCACATTCCTTCACGAAGGAGAAAAGCAAAACAGAAGTTGAAATATATATTTTATTAAAAGAACGACAAACAAAACAACAGCAAAAATCCCAAGCAAACAACACCCCCCCAATACCTTCCAAATAAACAAAAAACTCCCAAATAATTTCTTATTTCAGAAGATATTGACATAAAAAATGCACAGAAAATCTGTCTGAAACTATTTTGATTTTGATTTTTGTGTTTATTTAATGACTTTCCTGATCTTTTTGTTGATGGTGGAAGCTGACCTTGGATTCCTCCGTGAATGCATAAAGCTGCTGCAGTTGTCTTCTATTTCTTTTATTTGTTTTAACTCTGCACACAGCATTCCCCTGTCCCTCCACTTTTAAATGTTTCCTTTTATGGCTTTGTAAAATTAGCTTTAACATTGACTGACATTGCCTTTATTGTCTCTTTAAGGATTGATTCTTGTCTGGCTCTATGGCTTACTCTTCAAGAAATTGTTTTGTCTTTAATAATGAAGACTTGAATTTCTGGGTGGTTTTCAGCTTTCTGATACAAAACAAGAACATAATATTCTGAGCCTGTGGTTACATGATGAAGTGTTTTAAAATTTCTTAGTAAGGTAAACTTCTGAAATCAAGTTCCATTGGCTTCTTCAGCTGTCTTTTTGGTTATCAGCTAGCAGCAATGACCAGCACTGGGTTGGTTATGTCTGTATTGAACTTAAGAATACAATTGGCACTTATTTGTCTGCTTGTACTTTAACTAACATACACATTTGCAATGTGACTCAGTTAAACTGTATTTACATCTGACACGTTCAGAGTTTACATGCTTCTCTTTCATGAGCAGAAGACTGGATTGCCTTCTTGAGCTTAGTTGTGAAACTTGATTCATCAAAGTTCTTAACTCTAAAGCAGGGAATTTACACCTGATGCCTTTAATTTGGCTGATGCTGTAGAGCTAGCACCATGGTTGCGATCTGCAATCGCTTTAGATTGCCACCAAAGTTTTACAGAGTATAAGCCGTTTTTTCTTCTGTAACGCGCTAGGAATAAATAGCAAGATCACTGATACATTGCATGTGTTTTTGAATATTTGTCTTCCCACTCTCAATCCTTCACCAGCATTATTTCAGGCTATAGAATTGCCTTTCATATGGAAATAGTGTAAGTGTATCAAGAATTTTTCTTCAGGAATACGGGGTGGTCTGGCATCACCCATCTTTCTTTACCAAATGCTATTGCTGTAACCACTATAACATTGCCTAGGACTTAATTCCCTTTAATCAGCTTTCTTAAACATGGCAGGAACAGTAATTGAAGCTCATAGCAGTGCTTAAAATGGGGCTTGTGTGTGGGTTAGAGTTCCAGGATTTTTTATAGCTTGTGGTCATTCAGCTGGATAAATGTGGAACTGCTGAAGTAGCAAGTGTTGTTTTCGTCCTTGTTGGCAAATTAAGTTTTGGGAAACAGAAGCCTTTTAAGTGAAATGATGATTTAAGTAGTTCAACGATGTCAAAAGTTCATAGTGTTCAGATATGAATGTGATTCCTATACTGAGTTTTTAGCTTTCATGGGAATTCCAGGTTTAGACTCAAAGTTACAAACAATTTCATTTTTCGTGAGTAGAGTGGTGGTTTTTGAGTATATGTAATATAAACTATTCAATTCAACTCAATGTCTCAGAAAACTTATGGATTGGTGTTAGGATTTTGGACAGCCTCATAGTTTAGCAGAAGAGTATTACTTGTGTCTCTGTACTGTGTAAATTTTGTACTTGCAGAAAATTGTATTAACTGGGCAGCTTAAGTACTTGCTGCCTTTCCTGATTCTGAAATTCTATTGTGCTAAAGGAGTCCTGAGGCAGTAGCTACTTCGGAAACTGATTTTTAAAAAGGCTGTGTTTGGAGGATAATATTATATGCTCCTCATCTCTACAAGCTGCCCTGCTCTTTTCTTTAGTTGGTGCTTCTCTAGGAGGCATTCCTCTCATGCTTTTGTTCTAATCTCTTTCTTCACAACATGAAAGCAAATCCTCTGTTTCATGTGTTCCGAGGAGTTCCTTTCATCCTTCAAAGTGATGTTCCTTACTTTGTGGTGTAATTGCCTATATGAGCTTGCTTTTGAGCTGTAAGACTAAGTCTTGTTTTTGTTGGCAGGGTTATAATGTTTGCCCATTTACTACATGCCATTGATTGATAACAGTAATGAAGTAAATAACTGAAGGATTTCACCTGTTGTCTTCTCTCATTTTCCTGTTTCTCACAGGTTCATTGCTAAACCATGTGCCTTAGGCCTTAAAGTCCAAGCCAATGGACCACAGAAAGCTCAACCTAACGCTATCCTGGAAAAGGTTTTCACAGCTATTACAAAGGTAGTGTGTCTAACTAAAGTATTTACCTTATAAAGTGGGATGTGGCACTGTAAACTATGTCTGAACAAAGCAAAGCTAACAGATAAATGCAGTGCTGCATTTTTACACCTCAAATCAGAAATTCAGATATTGGGAATGTCAATATGCCAGCTTGAGTGATTGTGTATCCCTTTGTGATGTCTCCTTTAAGCTTTCAATAAAAAAAATTGTCACAGAAACACTTTGTAGATGCCATATGGCCACCTACTTCTTTTTGCTTCTTACCTATTTTGTATCAATTTTTGCAAAATTGTTGGGTTTTTTAGGAAAAAAAAAAGGGGTCATTGCAAGCCAGTAGTATTGATACTGAGTTTTCCATGAAACTTCAAAGCTATTCCTTCTGGGGGAAGGCCTGTCTTGCTGGTGTCCCAGCTACAGGAGAATGACATGGAAAAGTGGGAGAAACTGATGAATAATGTTTTGTTTACAGCTTGCATATCTTTTTTGTACAAGATTTGCCCCCCCAACTTACATATCTGTCTCTACTTCTCTCACCATATGACATCTCAGCATGTTTTTTGTTCTGTCCATGCTTTTCAAGCCTCCCAAATTTTTCTGCAGGAGCTTTCCCATCCCACCTTGGCTCCAGGCTGCAGCTGGGCACCAGTGTAAATTTGAGAGAGTGTTGAAGTCATAAAGGGCAAAATTGAATTCAGTGTCACAGACAGTGAAATATGGTGTGGAACTGTCTTGCTTGTGTGTCCTACACTATCCAGAGATCACTGTGGTACTTGATGTGACTTTCTTCCTGTTTTCAGGGAGGGAATTGCATGTGCCTTGTTTCTGAAAGCTGCAGGATATACTCTCACACAGACTCAGCTGAAGGAAGAATGGTTAGGTTTGTTAGTTATGGGTTGTTTATTTTTAATATTTCCTTGTAGAATCTGGTAGTCTGACACAGAGCCTGAATTACCTGTGAGTGTGAGGAACTCCAAACAAAAGTATCTGCTTTCCTTCAAGAATCTGGTAGCTGATCTGAGAGAAACTGTCCAGTTTAGCTACCTGCCTTTTTTGAATCCTATACAGCATTCTCTCTAGTCAAACTCCCAAGAGCTGCATCAAACATTTCATTTTTCTAAGATAACAGAAAATTCTTTTTCTTAACCTTCCATTGAAAAAACTAGTAGATACCTTGGTTGACTAAAAAATTTTATTGAGATGGATGGCAAATACTTTAGCCTTCTCTTGTCTCATCTTTTCATTTCCCTCTCTTTCCTGTGTCTTCTTGGAGACTGATAGACAGAACTTCAGCCTACCAGAAGTTTTGGTGGTTTATATCCTGCAGCAATTAAAAATTTAAAGCTCATTGTTGTAAGAGCTCTTGCACTGCGTTCAATATTTGTAACTGGCTTGCAGAAATAAATCTAAAGTTCCAGAAAATAGATTGTCCTTTTTTCTGTTTATTTAAACTATATGATAGGAAAAATATTTAAGTAGTACATATGCTTTACTGTACATGTAGTATTGCTGTATGATTGGAGATCCATCTTTTACTGCTCTTTAAATTAAGGACAGACTCATTTTCTTTTATCTTACTTCTGCACTGGTTTGCAGCCATGCTATTGATATGAGACTTCTACATTTTCTGATTTGGAGAATATTTGTGTGTATTTAGTTCTACAGAAAACAATTCTCTCTCCCTGTTGTCAAGGTGATTTTCCTTTTGAAGTTGACACTTCGTTTAATGACCTCATTTTTTAACATTATCATGCACAAACATGGGATTTATCTTCTTTCTGTGTCAGTGAAACCATTTTCCCTAGTGCAACAGTTGATAGGGCAAAGATCCTGTTGTAGGAGAGTGGGACAGGTATTAGTGTGTGGCAGGCAGTGGGGTGTTTGTAAGAGCCCCTGCCCCAGAAATGCAAGGCATTTATGACTGCTAAGCCTCATTTCCAAATTTCAAGCAAGTTTCAATCTATTTTCCCTTTAAAGTTTTTTTATTAGTAATGGATCTGCATGTCATATTACAGTGTCTGTCCTTCTAGATTAATAATTGTCGTTGTAAATAATAAATGTCATTGTAAATGTGTTCTGCTGGGAATCAGCCAGTTGAGATTTCTGTGAACTTGTTTCTCTGTTCAATGTGTGTGACAGAGAGCCTTGTAAGAAGGCAAGAGTCAGTTATAGTGATTCTGAATTTAAAGTGTTAATGCAGTTGAGCAAGAAAATAATTTTTGTGCTTCTCTGTTTTCTAGCATCCAGATGAGAAGAGGCTGGAAGGCCTCTCCAAGCAGCTGGACTGGGATGTACGCAGCATTCAACGTTGGTTTCGACAAAGACGCAACCAGGAAAAACCCAGCACCCTTAGGAAGTTCTGTGAGAGCATGTAAGGATGCATGTTCTCTTCCTGAGTCTTGTTGAGGCTGTGTTGTCATCATTTTTCCCCTTTGTTTTTCTACTTTTGTAGACAATTAGAAAATTATATAAATTGCTAACTAATGAGAAAATTAATCTTCATTCTCCTGAAGGAGTCAGATTGTACTTTTGGGGTATTTTCGGTGCCCAAAAGCTTTCAGAAATCTTGTCGTCCTGATTCTATACTATCAGGGCACCAGTCTGATCCTTTAAGACAGGTCACCTGGTGTTAGTGTGCTGTCCTTACAGCACTACCTTTAGCTGTACAATCTGATGGAGATCTGAGATGGAGGAGTAAAGATGGAAGGAGTTGGGTTGTTAAATAAAAAGAAGACAAAAGATAAATTGTCTAAAGATGTTTGCCCTTTATTAAACGGAAGAACTTAAGTGTCAGAATGCTTAAATCCTTTCTTTGGTATTTTCAGCTAAAATCCTCCTTCCTTAATGTTTAATAAATCAAGGTATGATGAAATTATGGATAGACCAAGTCATTTTTTTTTGCCAGCCCCCCTCATAAAATTACCAATTTTTGAGATTGGTGAAGAACAACGGTTTTTTCTGCAAGGGTTGTAATTGTTAACTTGTCAGCTGTGGAGTCATGGGAAAAATTATTGCTGTATTAGCCTTAGAGCTAGCATATTTGGATTGTATATTTTGCTTTCTCTGTAACTCAGCTGAAAGACCTCGCTCTCTTGCACTGGTGCCAGCACATTTGGGTGAACTTACAGGTAGAAAAATTTAAGCATACCATGAAATACTGGCATGGATAGGATAGTAATGGGTGCTGAATTTACTCCTTTGTGGTATACGTTATCAAAATAGGATGCAAATGACAGCTATGATTGCAGACTGGAAGGTAAGGTCAAGCTGTAGTGAAGTGCTGCCAGAATATAGTGCCAGCTTTGTTTAGATGGAGCCATTGGCATTTCTGCAATATGTGTACTTAATAGTAATGATAAAACTTGTCCAAAAAGAGAAGCAAGATGGCATAAAGAATAGGTGGATACTTCAGGTTCTCTCCACTTCTACATGTATGTAGTGCTGTGGGAATTTGTGTGTGCCAATTGTGTGCCTTGCCCTGGGAGCATTTCCAGTGATGGACTGTGTGCCACCAGCTGACCTGACACATCTTGGACACAATTATTGGGGTGTGGTCAGACTACCACTGGGAACCCAGGGTTATGCTTTTGTCCCTTCAGTGTGGGTGTTAAAGTGTTGTTTAGTTAAATCTGCCCATCAGAGCACTAAGCGACACTTAATCAGAGAGTTTCAACCAAAGATATCCTTTGGTATGATTGTAGCCTTTTCATAGCTATTGAGTTAATGGGGTGGTTTTCCAGATATAGTGACTGTGTGTGGCAAGAGCCTTGAAGCTCTGACCCAAGTAAAGTACATGTTCCCACAACAGTCATGGGAAGGGGAGCACTCAAGTCTTCAGTAATTCGGGTGCCAGTGGAGAGTTTTGACAGAACAAAATATGCCATTATGTAATAGGTAAGAACAGAGCAAGCAGAATGACAGTGATCTCTGCCTACACCTTCATACTGCTGAGCTGCTGTTGTCCCTGCAGAGAAGGCTTCAGTTTTGCTGGCGACAGCGCTGATTGACTGTGGCTTAGGAAGAAAAGTGAAAGAACACACAGCAAATGTGGATCTGCTTAAAAAGAACTCCAACTCTTTTTACATGGAGACAATTCAATTTACTGCTAGACAAAGCAGTCCTTGGGCCCAGGGTGGCTTTTCCATGATGAAAGGGAATAGGAGCTGTGCCAGAAAGGCTGTAGGCCATTTTTGACTGCCTTATCTTTCTTGCAAATGAATTCCATGGGCACTGTCTAAGGTAGAGTAGCTTCAATGTGATGAAAAGCTGAGAGAGAAATTTAATGATAAACACACTTGCCCGAGATGAATGACACCAAGGATCCAGCCCCAGACACACCATGCCTGTACCTTCATTACATGATTCTTATTGTCACAGATTTTTCACTTTCTCTAACCATTCACTTCTTTTCAAGCAATTACAATTCTGGTCATAAATGGAGTACAGAGAAACTTGAAAACCTACACTTTTTCTTGAGGGGGGAGGGGGTGTTTGGGTGGGGGTTTTTTGGTTCTTTTTGGTTTTGTGGAGTTTATTTGTTGTTTTGTGGGTTTGTTTGTTTGGTTTGGTTATGTGGTTTTTGGTTTTGTTTGAGTTATTTTGTTTGTGGAGAAGGTTGGTGGTGGTGTTGGTTTTGTTGGATTTTTTCCAAATGGAATAATTCCTTTGCTGCCAGTCTTTGTCAGATATTCAGGCTATGGGCAGATGAAGGTTATATGAAGAAAAAGGCAGCAATAAAACCTCCTGTTTGTAGATACTGTTTGTGTCACAGCATTATAGTGTAAATAAATTTCTTTTTCAGGAGCCTTAACCAATATTCACACCATAGAGTTTTGTCTGTCAATCTGAAAGAGAAGGTGTAATTTGATTATTGGACCCATAGAGACCCTAATGGTGAGACTTCAGTGGTATTACCTACCTGCTTAAGCTTTCAGATGTTATGGTGATAAGTTTTAATATGAAATATGAAATAGATAATTTCACTAGGTGGTGATTAATATATATAATCACCAGGTGGTGATTAATCATCTAGTCAGAAAGTAATAAATGCAGCACTGAGTATTATTTTATTAGCAATTCAGTCCTTGTATCCCAAGGATTTGGTGATTCTGGCATGAAACCTGGAGTCAAAGTCACAGTTTATAGTCACTAGGAAAGGTATCCACCTAGTAAAACCTCAGATTGCAAAGCTCAGGCACTTGGCCTGCTGTATTAGCTGCAGGGGATAGTCTGTCCATAGCTTTTCTTTCTGTTTTGTGAATTTAGACCATTTGCACTCCTTTCTTTAATTGAAAAATCCAAGATGCTTAAAGAAGGAAACAAAGTGGTCAACGGAGTGTGCAAAATGGACTTTTCTACTTCCGTGTATGTCTGTTGGGCTTTTATTATTCTTTTCTCTCTGTCCCTGTGTCCCTTGGTGTCCCTAACATCAAGAATACTAGTTTGCTTATTGCCAGACAGAATACAGGACCCAAGAATGTTAATGTTTATGTTTGATTTTTCAGAAAGCCAATGCAGTAGTGATTCCCAAACCACTCCCAGTGTGTTCCCAGTTTCAGTATGTTGTTTCTGCTCATACTATCAGTGTGTAGGCATGTCTGGTTTTCTCAAAGACTTAGTAGTATAGAAAGAGACAGCATTCTGTCCTCCCCCCTTGTTATCCAGAGCGAAGGGAAAGAACCTGTGATGCTGTAAGCGATTAGCCTGGGATTCTGGAATGTCATCAGGCCAATGACTTGTCTGTCCTACAGCTATGTACATTTAAGCAAGCTATTTATTAGAGGCATTTTATGGTTTCTAAGGAGTGGCTGGAAGAAACATATGGCCAAGAGAGATGTTTTTAGTTTATGCAACATTCTGCGTGTGAAAACATGGAAATGTGCAGACTGAAGAGCCAAAGATCTATTTTTTTTCCCCTTCTTTATTCTGTAGAAGAAACTTGGATACTAAAGTGTCTGTAAGCAGGGTGTCTTTTAGTTTTGATGTTGGGGAGAGAAGAGCCTGTCTCATATCCTAGCTAGACATTGTTTTTCCTAAGGAGCTGAAATTTTGTTTATGCATGTTGCTTTGGAGGAAGATTTTATCTATCTATGACTGAATGTGTGTGTTTGTGTGTGTGTGTGCACATGTATGTGTATAGATATAGAGAAATGAAGATTTGGGGGGGTTTGGTTGTTATACATATTTGTGTGAAAATTTCATGGGCTGTTTGAAACATTCTTGGGCATACTGCTTTTTTCAACTGGCAGAGTAAATCTCTCCTACAAAATTGTACTGGAAAAATCACTGTGCAGGAGAAGGAAATGAAGACAGCTGGTTGTTGAAATTCTGAACTGTGCTGATACAAATCTTAACAAAAGGCGTGAAAAAATTCATCACTCTGTGCTTTGTGTTGAGCAGTAAAGCACTAGAAAATAAATAGGCTTTTAGCTCTGAATTTTTAATAGCATCAGGCTCTCCTAAACCAGCTTCTAACATCCTTCTGATCTGAACAGAGTGCAGCCACTGCCAGCAATTTTAATTCTTCTCTAACACTTGTTCTCTGATAAATCAATAGTAAACATCTTCCATGTACCTCCTCTCAAACACCCAGCTTGCCTAGCACTCACACTTCCAAAGGCAGACTCCAGGCAACCAAGCCCAGCTGCTGCAGAGTGGTTTGCTGTGGGTTTATGCCTTCAGCTTTGTCTCTTGGAACATCTGTATTAGGCATACTTGCACAGGCTGGCTCAAGCTGTAGTTCAGCAGCACAGGCTGCCATTGTAGATTCAATAAGCAGTAAAGGCCACCCTCCCTGAGCTCTGCATCCTTGCCCTCCGATTTGCCCTGCCAGACAGCTGGCTGTACAGCTGTTTTGTAGGGTGACCCACCATACTCTCTGGGGTTAAAGGTTACCCTGCATGCACACACAGGGTGCTAATCACTCAGATTTTCCTGTTGTGGGTCATAAGCTTGCTGGAGTTCTGTTTCTTGTGGTTGTGGAGAGTGTGTATGCAGTTAAGTAACAGATAGGAAACCAAGAAGGCATGGGCAGTACTTGTATCCATGGTGAAAGCTCAGGTTTTGATGTGATGAAGGAGAGAAGCAGGAGAAGCAGCTTCAGCCACCTGGCCCTTCCTGATGTGAGAGGGTGGGAGCACACAGTGTGATGGAGCAGGGCATGTCGTGCCTTGTGGTCCTCTGAGTAGATCTCTTCTTCTGCCAGCTCTAATATAAGGGCTTAGATGAACACAGACTGATGGAATGAATGCTTTTCTACTGAGCAGCTGCACCTATGGCTCTGTTTATAACCTTTATCTCATTCTTCCTCTCATTTTTTAATTTGGAATAGTAAAATACTGGGTCTTGGTCTGCTCTTGTTGCCTGCCTATCCTGCTGCGTTGAAAAGCTGAATCATCTGGAGAAGGGGAAGGTGGAAGTAGACTTCTTGTAACTCCATAGTATGCTGCTCAAAAGGGTCCAGTTAGCTCAGGGCTCATATACAATAGACCCCAGAATTGGGCAAGGTTGGCATTTTTCCTCATGATTCCTCTCCTACTGTGTCTGCCATACCCACGTATGAACCTGGTCTGTGATCACCATTCTGTCCTTTTCGGTTGGGCCTCAGGACTTTTCACTGCCCAAACATGGTATTAGGAGGAAATTACAACATTGCTTAAGTGTCAGGAGTTGCTAGCCTTCTTTCCCTGCTATTCTGCTGGAGAAGACAGGCAAAGATGTCTGTGCCATGTCCTCCTAATATGCTCACTGTATTTTTAGACTTTAGTGCTTTAAGCACTTACTATTTTGCATCTTATGAAATTCCCTCTTCCCTCAAATTGGATTATTTAAAACTCTGAATTCCCTGCCCTTACTGTCTTCTGTGACACAGTTTTTTGCACAATTAATCAATTTAAATTAACTCATGTGCTCATCCTACAAAGACACCATCACTTAACACTATCATTGTACATTAAGCAAGGTAATAATTAACTATGCTTCCATTCTCTTGTGGGTTGTATGTGCTCACCATTATCTTATATTATGGAAATTAAATAATTCCTCCCTGAGTTCTAGTTAATGTGAACACAAATCCAAAATTACAGTCACAATCTAAAAATTTAAGACAACAAAAGAAAAGCTGAAAAGACTACAGTAGCTACTGTTTTCTTGTCTTCTATGCACTTTGAATTGTCAAGTTTTTCACTGTGGAAGAGACAAGCTTCTGCCTTCAGTCAGCCTCAGCTTTAAATGAAGTTGGCAAACACTGGAGACAAGTGGCTTGAAACACTGAAAAGTTAAGTGGTAGTAAGATGTTATTTTATACACAGCAATTAATGAATTTTATTTTGGACAGTGCAAATCCTTACTTCGCTCCCCTGTATTTATGTTGTTACACAGTTTTGTTTCATATTTGATTGCCTTTCATTTTATAGATACATGGACTATGCCTCTTCACAGAGAGACAGAGTTAAGAGGAGAATTAGCTTCCACATTGTTTAGCATTTTTCACTAACATATAACTGGGCATATAACTACACTGTTTTCTGTGTTAATAAGTTGTGGCCTGTAGCTGAATATATGTGTGGTAGTGGTCTCAGTGAGAACATGTACACGATGCTGATGGAGTTGAGAAACTTGCTAGTTAGTCTAATGCTTTTTGGGATGATGCTGTGGTAGGTAATGTAGCTACAGGCATGGGTAAGCTGGTGTTTGATACAGCTTCTGTCTTCTGTTTTGGTGTCTCACCATGGGCCTGCTGGGACAGCACACGGAGCCCAGGCTGCAATGGAGACCTTTCTGGTCACTTCCTTTCTATGCTTTTGTTTTGCATTTTATGTAAATCCATGAACTCATTACATTTTACTGGTACTACCAGTGTGATAGGCCCTTCTGCTTGTGTTGACCGGTTACTAGGATTAGCTCATACAGGCATGCTTATTTTTCACTTCCTTGAAGTTTAAGAAACTAGCAGATTTAAAAAAGACTATGTGAGAGTTAAATTTTTCACTATGTTTTTCAGAGGAGTCAAGTAATGTATCAGCTCATGTAGTCCCAGTTACTGGCAGGTTAAATCTTCTAAGATCAGGCCCTGAAACAGCCTGAAATTGTGACTATCAGACAGGAAATAGTCAGTATAAGGTGCTGCAGAAAGTGAGCTTTGAAATTCTTAATGCTATCCCTTATGGTTAGTTATTTAAATACTTTAATGAATATAGTTTGGTTAGATGGTGCTTCTTGGTATTTCTGGATTTCTGTCTTCTTTAGTTTCATTGCTGCTGCTCTGATAAAAGCATTTTTGTAAGAAAAATAGTATAAAAATTTCCTTTCCCTGTTTCTTTGTACAGTGCTTGGAATACTGAGGGATAATAAATCTTTAAAAATGAAAAATGGACCAAAAAAAAGCCTTCACTGTAATGAGCAACTTGTAGAGGTTTTTCCAAAGTTTTCGTTGATCCAACAAGCAATAAATGGGAGACATGGAAAGGAAAGGAACATAAATGACAAAGTAAATATACTTCCTTGGCATGTGAAAGGGAGAACAAAATTGACAAGATGAGGTTTGAATGCGCTGCTAAAAACATTGCTGATTCTCCAGTCTTTGCTATGATAGCCCTGCAACTCCCATTTAGAAGCTGGGGAGGTTTATCTTCTGAAATGTGAGTACAGAATGTGAAGACACAGCAGACCCTCCCCAGCAGAGATCTCTACCCATGTAATAAGAGGCTGTGTGGCTGCTGTGCACAAACGTGGTATGTGCTGCATGCAGCTGGGTGGCTTCCTCAGGGAAATGGGGAAACAACACTGACACCTAGCCTACCTCCACAAAGATAATATTCCCAAGGGTTCAGCAGCTGCTTTAGCATGCTAAAAACCACTCTGGGGCTCACATTAAGCTACAGGAAAGTGACATTCAGCATGGGAACAAAAGAAAACAGGTAATGCAAGTTGGTCTCAGGAGGTGGTTACCTGCCACAAAGGTGCTTTATGCATACAAATGTGTTGGCCATCATGGCTAGGACAACATTGCTAGGTGAAATTCAAATACAGTCTGGAAGATTCAAGTTTTCATTCCTCTGTAAAAAAGCGGGACAGTGAGTGGCTGTTGTGTCTGAAAACAGGTGATGGTGACTTGTGAGATCTTTAGTGAGAATGGTGAGTAGAGGTCCCTGTTAGAAAGGCTTTTGAGTTTTCTCTCTCCAAGACTCATCAGCTGTTTGCGTTGAACATCTCTGATGAGAAAACAGGTCTGCTGATCAGACCACAAGGGACAGTGCATGGCAGTGACATCTGGTTTTTCTGTGTGTGCTTTCCATGAGCTTTCCAGATAGTGTCTCTTTGTAGGGCAAGATTTGGCAATGATCATAGATCTCTGAGGTTTTATCAGTCCTTTGTTTTATGTAGTCCTGAAAGTACTCAGAAGAGAGCAGTTGCATAACCATTAAACAGAAACTATATAACCTAGAAGGAGTTACCAAAACACTTTTTGTATTATGTATATTTTTCTGGCCTAATTATATAAACACACTTTATTATTTATAAAACTGCATCACTTCAAAATTTAGTACTGTGTTTCCTTTCCTCTTTTCTGCACTACTAAATATTGCTCTTAAGACGTTCAGAGCTGCATTTTGAGAGTACAGATTTAGGACAGGACTGGTCTCAAATGGCACTGTAATACTAAATATTAAATAACTGATTCAAACTGCAACCAACAGGAAAATCAAATGACAATCAAGTCTTAATCCAGAAGATTGAATAGGAAAGCAATACAGTGTTCTCAGTTTATCATACTTGCTACTTTGCATATCTTAGTGAGTTGTGCATAACTGCCCTCTTCCTCCTATGGCATCTGCTTAACCCCAGTGCAGGAACTATTTACTATTTGCATGGTCCAGACTGACTCAACAGCAATACCATGCCAAAAGAGGCAAGAGATTTTATTCATTCAGTTATTTACCTATGTATTGTTTTTAATTAACATTTTTTATATCTGCTTGCACCTGTCCGGATGGTGGAAATGCAGCAAATTATCATTACAGAAATCTGAGGAGGCAGGAAATAGGAACAGTGGAAGTACTTCAATCAACCATACAGTCATACTTGCAGCTTTGTATGAGACTAGGTACCAGGATTGAAGATAAGTAAAGATTTAGTGGAGTGTACTGCTTAAGCTGCTATTTATTGGATGGATTGAGCATAATTTTTCAGTGTTCTGTCTTATTACATGATTTATTGCTTAAAAATAGTATCTTTAGGGGAATTTTTGGTGGTTTAGGGGAGAAGGGTTTTTGTTTGTTGTGTTTAGTTTTGGTTTTAACTTAAAGTTGGAGTATAATAGATCAGTAGACAATGTCACAAATATTAAGAAGTTGACCCAGAATTTCAGAGTCCATTGTTTTTTTAGGATCATCCTTTAAATAATTTGTCTTTAGAAGTAGTCATCTAGAAGGAATGTATACCTCTGGCTATGTCAGAAACAACATTAATTGGATTAAGTCCTCCTGAGTGAATCAGAAAGTTGAAGGCTGTCCTGTTTTGGGGGGAGCAGAAAAATGCGATTTGAGGATAAATCATAGACTGCTTTAAGTCATAGTGAGCATGTGTGGAACATAGCAATGCTTCCCATTTAAAAAAAATAAGCATTGAATACTGTTTAAACTCAGCCTCAGAAATGCTCCTTTGAGCACTCTCACAATAAATATACTTTTCACAGCCAAAGGAAACCATTGCAGCAGAAAGTAGTTTTCAGTCCCAGCTAATCATTCTGTAACCCAGCTATATGTTTGTGCAGTCCATTCAGATTGTGGGGATTAAAGTGGAACAAGCTATGTAATGGTAGTTCAAGTCTTCTCATCCCCAGAACCAAGACCTGCAACTGTGGAGTTTACATGAGGCTCAGTTTGACTTTGAGCTCAAAGCCTGAGCCCAATGGTCTGTCAGCCACAGAAGTCGAGCAGTGGATGATGGAGAACAGCAAATCTGACATTTTACTGCAGTGTATTTCCATGGAAAAACTTCAGGCATCTGCAGTTCCTCTGAAAATAGTTTTCAGAGCCAGAGAGCCAGTTTCTTCAACTGCGGGCAATGTGGTGAGCCTATGACTAGTTGCTAAATAGGATGATTTTTTTTAATGTTAACTGTTTTGAAGTGTGGCGTTCTTACATTGCTGTTTGTGGCCCTGACTGTAGCAAACCAATGACAAAGATATCTCTCTAAAGATCAGCTACAGTTCTGGAAGCATAATGGCTTTTGTTTTTAACATTCTGCATTTACTATGTTTGATGTTTTGTTATCAGCAGTTGGATAGCTTTGGATCCTTGCACACCATTGCTGAGCAGCAGACACTGGTTTGGCATCAGAGCCACAAGCACTGTGCACTGTGAGGTGGGTGCTGCAAAGTTCTGCAGGAGTGCCAGTGTTCACAGCCTGGCCACTCAGCCTTTCTGCAAAAGAAGTGGAGAAAAGGAAAAACTGCGGGAGCAAAGTGGCCTTGTGTCTCTTTACCCTTGCCATAGGGAGAAGTGTCCATTTTTCCTAGGAGAGCACCCATGCCAAGCTCCCTCAGCTGGACAGTGGGTCTGTGGGGAGGACAGCATCTTCCTGACAGGGCATGAACCCCATCTGGTGAGCTCTTCAAAAAGTATGAAATAGAGGGGTGCTTTGCTTGAACACTGCTTGATCAATTTTTTTTGTTGTTGTTTGGTTAGCTGAAGTTTAATTTCAGAGCAAAAATTCAGAAGAAAATTTGAAGGACAAAATTTCATCAGTGTGATGAAGGGAACCTGACAAGACATATGCCTGAAATCAGTGAAGTGCTCGATCAAGTGGGCACTTAAATAGTTTTTGCTGAATTGAGCATGGGGTGGGGTATATCAGATTAGTTGGTGGAGGCTCTCCAACTTTTCCATCTTTTTAGATGAGGTTCTGTGTCATGCTGAAGCATCTTTGAAATTTCATTAGCAGCTCAAAGTTAAAAGGGTTGAGAGGTTAAGAAACTGGCTGTGCCCTGTATTGGGAATGCATTCAAATGTAGAACAAGAGCAGTCAGATCTGCTGCACCTATGAGGGACTCTACAGCATTGTTTTTAAGACTACATTAGAAAAGAATTTATTTTTCTGGTATGGAAGAATCACTTTTAGCTTGACTATTTTGCTGCAGTATGTCACATTCATGTTTGAAGCACTGGCCTGGTAAGCAAGAGCACAACCTGAAGAATTTGCCCAAAGGTCCAGATGTAAACCATCTGACCTCCCTCATTCAGAGTTTGAGACCAGATACAAGCTTGGTTCAGTTTGGAAGTCTTTAAGTGGAGGACTAAAGTGAAACTCATAAACCTTACTGCAAGCAGACAGGTCATGTCTTTCAGAGCACTTGTGCCTTGAGTGCTTTAATCCAGGTTTGCTGGATTTAAATTAAGTCTTTCAAGCAGCACACTTTGTGTTTATATGGATAATCCATATTTTGTCTCTATACAACTGACCAAGAGAATGTTTGAAGTCTGAGGGACAGAGTAAATTCTCACAAAGCAGAGAAGCTTCCATGGTTTTCATTTTGCAGTTAAGCATGAATTGATGTGGCAGTTGCCCATGATGGAGTGCTTAACCTTGTGGCCTCCTTCGTAAGTCTTTAATAGGGCAGAGAATATTGCTGAGGGGAAAGGAGAACAAGAGATATTTTAGTATACATCTTGCTTTTCTTTTTCTAATCTCTTGGGTTCTGCTGCTGCTGCTTTAGAAGTTGCTTTCCTTCTTGAAGACAACCAGCTGTGACCAAACAACAGCAGTACCCAGTGACATGTGGACACTCAGCATGAGCTGCTGATGCTTAAGCAGAATATTAGAAAGGGTACTAGGAGGTTTTATACCACTGGCTAGTCATCTTCCCTTTCCTGGGGTCTGTAAGTGTTCAGATTGTGCTTAGGCTTTCCAACATTAGATTTGGGACTATTACCTTGGACAAATTCAAGACAGCACTTCATTAACTACCACTTTGTGAATTCAGTTGGAATAAGACTCAATAACGTCACACTTAAGAAAGATGTCCTTCTCTTCTACGATGTCCTGTGCAGACAGGAAGAACATTTTGCCCAAGTTCCCAAAATGCAGAGTTGTTTTGGACACTGGGTTATACTGGGAATAGGTGGGATTACTGCTCATGACTTTTCCCCTTTATTTGCATTTCCTCATCAGTGGGCTTCAGTGAGACCTAAGCAGAGGCATAAAGAAGTATGTACTGTAGATTGAAATCCATCCTTCATATTAGAGTGCTTGTTGCAAGAGAATTGATTTGAGAGTTCACCTTTGGAGGAGTCTCGCTTGGACATATCTGCACTGTATAAAAAGTATTTCTTGCATACATTTTGTTCTTATCTGTATGATACGGAGTGAATAATGCAGCTTCATAACGGAGTTCCTGTACCTTTTCTCCCTATCTTTAATCCCAAATTATTGAGTATGCATTCATCTATTTTACCTTGGCCTATGGATGTTTTACTGTTAAATGCAGCAATAAACCATCTATAAATACTGGTTGTACAATGTGGGAAACTCCTTGGGCTTTCTTATATGAGATTGAGATTCCATTTGAGGTACAGAGCTGGGAGAATTGCCCTTTAAAGTCTGCAGAAAAAGCAGCTAGCTGCCAGCTACAGAGCAATGAAAGTCCTTTGTTGACCTGCTGCCACCAGAATTAGCTGGTTAATGATGATAAACATGTTGGGGGCCAATTCTAGCTTTGCTTTGTTTGGAATTTTTGTTTATTAGAGTTTGACCAAGCCAGAAGTTTGTAGAATATCTTTGTGCTTGTTGTTCAGCAGGAATGAGCTTTTTTTCCTATGTTGTCTTTTTTTCTTTAAGAAGTTAGCATGTTGACCAGCTTGGTCTATCATTCAATTCTTACCCTTGCTTCATCTTCTGGTGCTAAATCCAAGTCCACTTGTTGGGCAAATTAGGGAAGAACATATCATATCCTTGTGTGCATCTATCACCTGTGTAGCAGTTGAATGGTTGAAGCAAGTTGACTGTTTTCAGCAAGCCCAAATAATACCCAGTGGCTCTTGGCTCTGAGGGTTTTCTGAAGCTCCAGAAATGCTCCTCCAGGGCAATCCATGGCTTTAGTGCAAATCTATAGCAGTGGCAGTGCCTTGGGAGGTGGGTGAAGAGTTAGATGGGGATATCCCTGTTTCTTACTTTGCCTGTTTTGGAAATGGGCCTTTTTATTTTTGAGGGTTGGTAGCTGCAGGAAATTCTGCAATCAGATTTTTCCAAATATCCATGCAGACTGGAAAATCCCTGATACCCACCAGCTAAAACTCAGCTATTAACATATTTCAAATATGTCAGACTGCCTTTGAACTCCTCTGTGGAATATCACATCTCCCAACAGCAAGCTAGAAAAGCCTTTAAGCACGTTATGAATTTTGCTTGGAGAAATGTGAAAGGTGATAAAACCCTTTGCAAGGAATTTATCATAGCTGCTCACACTCAGGAGTGAAGGCAGGGCACTGAAAGTGCTCATCAGTGAATAGGTTAGACAGAGTTTTCTTCCTAATATTTATATTTTCAGTGACAGCCTTCAAACTTTCATATAGATGATATATGTAACCTTGAAATTAAATGACTGTAGGACTGGCCTAATGAAAAACTTTTCACCCAAATAAATCCTTCCTTCATAATACTATCCTTGATGGTTTTTCATGTGCGTGGTCTGAAGGCTTCTGCCAGTGCAAATAACATTTTGCCTTCAAGTACTCTATTTTCACAGTATCTTGAAAGTGCCAGCATGAAAATGGTGTGCCGTGTTACTAGAGTGACCAACCCCTTGAAGGGTTTGCTACTTCTATCATATCAATTTAATAAATTAATTTCTGCCATGCTATGGAGACTACAGTGTAAAATAGAGTTTCTGTTCAACTGAAGTATCACACTTTAAATCTCATTGATGTTCTTACACTCTCCTCAAATTGTCAGAGGCTTATTTATGTATGACACAACTGTCTTTCTAAATACTTGTAAAAGTAGCTTTGAAGGGAAAGGTTTGGATTAACCTTGTTTTACATAGGAACATTTTCAGTTTTGTAACCATTCCAGTAATGTTTGAAAGCACTCCAGTGCCAATTAACTGGAAGCTAATAGTTTTGCCAGTGGAGAGAAAGTTGTAAGTGCTGTAAAATATGTCATGAAGATGATTCATGTTGCAGCATTGCTTCACACTAAGGTAGCTAAATCTCATCCTGCCATAAATGTTATGAATATTACTTCTCTGGTGTTTATATTAAGCCTGTATGTGTACTCAGTCCAACCCTTGGGGACAAAAAAAAAAAAAAAAAAAAAAGAGGAATTCCTCTAAGAATTCTAAGAATTTATACAGCACAAGGTTATGATTTTATTTCCTTAGAATTCCAGTAGCCCTTTCATAAGTGAGTAATGGGTCCAAAAGATAGGAAGTTACTGTGTCTGTCTTTTCTTGAAGACTGGAGAGAGACAGAGAAGAGGATGATTTTGTATTAAATCTCCTGGTGTTTTCTCTTACTTTCCATGGCATCCTGTTCTGAGCTTCTAGTTTGCCTCTATCTGAAAAGAAAAACCAGAAGCTCAGCAATTATTCTGAGTGCATTTGGGAAAATGTAGATAATTTTTATCAAGGAATGAATGGGAAGTGGATGTAAATTATGGATATAGATCTGTATCCAGCATATCTATCTGAACACAAATGCACTCCTTAAAACCAAGTGTGAAGTGCTGGAATCTGCCAAGTGAATTTCCAGCTCATTGTGAATGACATTTTTTGTTACTAAAGAGTCTATTTGACATGCAGTACTCCCAAGTCACCTGTTGAACTCTAATAAAATTTCTTATTATCTTTTTCCTGGCGTCTAATAAGAGATGAACTTTCCCTGCAACAGATGGGTAGATTGTCCTCTCTCCTCCACTGTCCTGCTACTTTTCCTTAAACTTCTAAAAACTTAATTATCTTTGAAAATGTGTGAGAATTTTTTCCCCTGTTTAGATACAATTAGCAAGTATTTTCAAAGAGCTAATGAGAGCCCAGGAAAAGCAGGCAAGTGAGCACAATGCTTGATAACAAAAGTTATGGAAAACCAGACCAAAATTTTGCTTCAACTTATGTTAATGTAACCAGGGTGTGGTGGTTTGGTGGTGAATTAAGAAATCATGTGTTGAACTGTAAAATGTGTAAACCTGGTATCCTAGAGTTAATCTCTTGTACCTTTTGCAGGTGGAGATTTACATTTTACCTTTATATATTTACCTATGGAGTGCGGTTCCTGAAAAAGGTAGGCACTTATATTATGCTTTCATAACATATCACAGACTTGAAGTCCTGTGCAGGTATAATATAAAGCACAGGCATAAGGTCTATGTTCATGAGGAGTGAAAATTAAAATTTAATTTGCATTCATTAAATGCTTTGCTGCTAACATTGGTAAGAAATATAAGTTCTTATCAATATTTAATGGAGTTTTAAAAGAAAAAATGGCATAGCAACATGCCTAGTTTACTTAATTACTTTTCATTATAGGCATTAAGCTAGCAGTAAGGCTTACCAAAGTATTAATCTCAATTTCACCATCATCCTTGCTTAAATGCCTCTGACAGAGGTTACTTTTTACTTACAAACAAAATTCATTAGTGTTTTAAAAAGAAAAATACCTTTTTTTTCCTATTCTTTGTCTAATGTACTATGGAAGGTAGTTTCTGTGGAGTTTCCCATCAATGCTGTGTCTCAGGTGATTTAAAAACAGAAGGATGTTAAAAGCTTCTAAGCACTCTGACATAGGTCTGTTAACTGTGCAATAGAGAGTAATATGGATTTGTGATGCAAACTGTTTTTACAGTGTGACTAGTTCTCAGAGCTTCTGTACAAGTCAGGCCATATTTCTGTAATTGTAGAATGTGAAATTAGGGGAATGTGGCACTCTGTGTGTTCATGTAATCTGTTTTGGTCAAAAACTTGGCACATGAAAATATATCCAGAATGTCTCCTGTGCTTTGTAAGTAAAAGATGTTGTACTAATCTTTTTTATGCCTGTAGTTCTTGAGGCTGTCCCAGGTGCAAGGCAACTTGGTTGGAGCAGGAATAATGATGTGCTTGTGTGGGGAGGGCTATTTTGCAGCAGTCAGCCCCAGGGGAAGTGTGGGCCAGAGCAGCAAGCAATTTCATTCCCCCTCTGCCTCCTTGAACACTTGCATTTTATGTGTACTTCATCCATTAACATTCCGTATTGTCGCTTGATCCCAGAACACTGTGTTTCAGAGCATGCCCTGCAGTGTGATGGCTAATGCACTGAGGGGATGAAATAGGTCATCATAATTAGGATTTGAAGTCACCCGTGTCATTTATGATACTTTATGCGAAGAGAGAATCAGTGTAATTGTAGTTTCAGAGTTCAAGTTGTCCACCTTCTACCTCAAATATTTTCAAAAGCAGATTTGGTAATGAGTATTCTTCTGTGTGAGGAAGTGGATCAAGGTACCAACTTTGAAAGAGAAGATGAAGCTTTCTTTGTTACTAGCTGCCAGCTCTAGTCTTCGCTGTTTTCTAGAGCATGTTTAAATTATTTGTGACTGCAGAGTGGGTGGGTGGCCCACAAAATCATTTAATGTGAAGCATTCACCTTTCCATCTAATCCTCATTGCCCCCATTCTTGGTAAAATGGCAAATGCTAGATGTGACCATCCCATTTCAGCTTTCAGACTTCTGAGTGAGATGTTTTGGCATTGAAGGACTGTAAGCCAGCATTCACTATAGCATTCTTCATGTCTTTATAAATCACTAATATTTGAAGCATAAAAGATAAGTAACCAATTATATTTCCACTTTGATCATATATATGCAAATTCTTTCCTTTCTGAATGGAACTGTGATTTTTCAGCTCTGCAATTTCTCATTTGCATGTCTAAAAAACAATTCTTAACCGAGCACCACGCCAGTAGTGATGTTAACAAGACATTAAATTCCAGTGGCATTAAACTCACTGCTTTGTTTATCATTAACATAGGAATGAGATAATGTTTTTGTTTTCCTCAGTAGTATTTGTAGTTAAATAAATGGTGGCTTTGCTCATTAAGAGTTAATGGTCTGACTGTGCTCCAATTAAATGGAAAAAATATCATTATCTTTGGTGATAAAGAAACAGAGCAAAGAGTTCAAGACTCACTTGTTTCCTGCTTGCTCGTCCTTGGTGCTAAGCAGTGCCTGTATAATGCTGTAAAATGAAAAATCTTTACAAGCATATGGAAGCAAAGCTTCCAGGTGACATATATAGACTTTTCACATATAATTTCCTTCCTTTAATTGCCCATGAGAATTACAAACTCATAGAAGAGGATGAATTTTCTGTGAGTCTTCTGAAGTCTGTACTGAGACTAGGAAACCTGAAGTTGCATGTAGATATTCTACAGGGAAAAGAGTTGTCTGGCTGGATAAACAAATCTTGCTATTTTTCAAATTTGATGTTGAAGTAAGGCAGATGATACAAGTTTGCCGTGGCTATATTTAAAAAATGCTAGGTGCAACAAGCTTCTCTATGTATGCAGCTGATGGAGTGTCCTTCCTAATGAGTCGTCCCCTACTGAAGAACTGAGAACTGTCTGGTGGGTAATTACAATTTCTAGTGGTACATGTAGCTTGCAAAAGAACAGGGAAAGCCATGTTGAAGTGTAAATTTAACTCCAAAAGCCTACTCAAGGGACATAAATGTATGGAAGGCAAATAGAAAATAGCAGGGTAGTATGAAGGAAAAAAACCCCGACAGGTAGAGCTCCACTTCTTCTGTTATGAAAGTTCCTCTTTCTTGAAACTATAGGATGTTTCAAATGAAGAAAATGAAGTGCTTATCCTCTTGTGTGCACTAACCACTGAGCCAGCGAGTTTCTGTTTGACAGCAGATGTTCTGTTAGTGGCCCGCAGTTTCTCTGTGCATGGCTTCATGCTTTTTTCTGAGAGAGAATGTTGCATTCTGCTGCTTGGCTGAGTTGGTTTATTCTTTGCCTCTTTTTGGAATAAAACAGCAGCAGCGATACATGCACATTTTACAGCCCAGAGAGAGCAGTGTAGAATTTGTAAATGCCATTTCAGATTGCTTGTACTCCAGAATCTTAGAACCTAAAGTCAGACCACCTTCATTTGAAATAGAAAAAGGGAATTTGTCAATAAAGTGGTAGCTGGTTATTGACATTGTTTCTGTATTACAGTTCACCTGTTATTGAGATTGTTAACCTTAGACAAAGAAAATAATGATTGTTATGCACAGCCACTTCATAAAATTAAATTGCTGTATTCAAAATTTCCAGTGCTCTAGACAGTTTTCAGTCTTTGAAGCAGTAGGACAGACTTCATTTTGTCATAAAAGTTCCTCAGCTATTGGAGAGCTATTTGCAGAACGCATTGCATGTTCCATCATTTGGAGCAGAAAAAAATGACCGGCATCAGAATAGTCAGCATTTCAGTTGTTTCCATCTTCTCTTGCCATACCTGCTGCATCTACTTTTTCATGAAGCTAGTGCTGTTGGATGTTTTGCAGAACAGCACAATGCAAGAAATGCAGCATCTTGCAAAAAATTCATACCACTGTTTGGATTATGTCTGATCATCTGATTCATAGAATAGAACTCCTTAAAGCAGGCTAGTTTTTTTCTGGTTTTAATGCTGAAATACCAAAGCATGAATTTGGAAAATATCTACCACCTTGGTTTCAATCAGAAATGAAAACAACACCATGGCAAAAGCTGGGAAGCAGGGGGTTTACCTCCAGAGCCCTTGGTGTCTCCTTCATTCTTGAATCAATTGAAGTGGGCATTTTATTGGGCACTTTTTCTGGTCTAGTCTGCATCTGTTGTGATGTTTCCTTCCCACATTCTTCCTGAAAGGTTGTTATATTATCTGTTACTGAAGCCTTGTAATTCCTTTTGTTCAGTCAGCTTATTTGTCCAATGCTGGATAAATATTCTCATTTAAATGAAGAATGCCGGAGGCCATTCTGGAGCCCTTTTAACACAGTGCTGATATTTGATATTTTACTGTGCTATTAACAGAGGGATAATGTGATACGTAGACCACTAGGGGAGGAAATGAAGCCCGCCTTTGGCAGATTGTGCTCGCTTTAAAATTGATTTGGATTCTCTGGAGGGTTTTATTACCTTTTTTATTTTTTACTCGTAAAACCAATTGCTGAGTTTCTGTAAGTGATGAAAATTTTTAAACTAAAATCATTTTGGATGTTAAAATTGAATTATAATCTTTTTCCTTTCCATGAAAGCAGGGCTGAACATTAGGTAATAAATAAAACAATTCCTAATTCACCAAGTGAGCAAAAAAGAATACCTGTGCTCTGAGTCTTTTGAAGAATGCTATTGTGAGAGAGGGGTAATGGCATATTACATATTTAAATAAGCATCACGAGTGGAAAAGGTTTCCAAGAAGACCATAGTTAGATGCCATCTCATGGAAAAGGAATTTCCAGCACATTCAGATATATCTTCGAAAGGGCATAAAAATTGTTGAGGGCATTTAGGTGAGATTAATAGAATGTTTTGGATGCTTGAGATATAAATCATGAGTCATGCTGTGAGAAAGATCAAAACTACTGGAGTACGTAAATGTAGTTTTAAATGACTGCAGCACCTCTGTGTACATCAACAAGGAAAATGAATGCATTTTGGACAATGAAGCTTCGTAAGAGAAGGCAAGTCAGCATAGGAAGTAATTCACTGTGTAAGTTGTTGGAAATTAAGATAATAATTGGATCAGGCAAAAGAGGACAAAGCTAAGCAAGCTGGCAGAATTTATTTGTGGCTGAAAGGAAACTGAAGGTTTTTGAAAGAAAAAGCAAAAGGAGAATATCAATGGTATCCTAATTCAGCAATAGGACACTGATGGCAACAGGACTTTCAAATGCAGACAACAGGGACAAATTTTACATAATCATGGGAAGGAAAAGCAACACACTAATTTAAAAAATACATCTAGAATTGAATTTCACTTTATCTGTTTTGAATCCAGCTGGGAGCATTTAATAACATCAGAGTAGTAAGTAAATGCTATGTAATCATCAATTTGGCAAGTTAAGCTGGTACTGAGCCATATACAGCATCTCTACTGCGTGTGCATTATGCTGTCTTTCTGGGCAGTGAAGGAGAGGCTGCCACACCTCATGTCCCCCTGGGGACTGGTTGCTAATTTTCCCTTCAGCACAGAACTCATTTTCTTGGCAGCCCAGCTTTCTGAAAGACTGCATTTTTTTCTGGGTCATAGCATAAAAATGGCAGATCTAGAAGAAATGCTTTACAAAGTGTTATATTTGGGCAATTTTATGATAAAAGTAGTTTTAATTCATCTCTAAACTAAGGTGGCTCATTCATACCTGTAGCAAAGCATTAGCTCAGCACTCTAGTGCCGTGAACGTCTCATGTTTTTCTATTCAAATTAGTGAACAGTCCTGTTTTTCACAGCTAATTAAACCTGAGCAAAGAGCACACGTTTGGATATCAGAACAGGTTATTACTAATGTAGCTGGTGCTTTGTGTTGTCCTTGTTCAGTTGAACTCACTACTGAGGGAATGACTTGGAAGAGGATAGCTCAGAAAAATTAGTAAAACCTGTAGAACAATGTGTATTTTTATACCATAAGTGCTTCAAGTCATTAAGCTGCTTCATTTTATCTTTAAGTAGTAGAGGAAAATATCTTGTCAATAAATAAATACATTATTGATGATCTTTTGGGGTTTTTCCTATTATATTCCCTTCCAATGTTACCCTGTCACACCTCTCAGAGCTTTCTCATTTCTTCTGCATGCTGATTTTCTTGGCTACCAGCTATTGAACAATGCCAGATTAGCATGGAGAAGTACTGCTGTAAATTTGAATCTAATTCAGAGTTTTGCTTCTGTTTTTAAACTGCTGTTATCTCACAGGTAACTTAAGGAGTTTCAACAGGGATTTTTGTCCTGTCCCAAGAATTGTAGGCTCAAGAAGATGAGGAAGAGGAAGTTTTTTCTTCTTGCCCAGTTACTTTAGGTTATTTTGTTGTGGCACGAATTTATTCTTTATGATTTTGTAGAAAAACTTAATACAAGTTTGCAATTTATGAAACAAAATTGTATGCAATTTATGATAGTTCCCCTTTGCTCATCTCTACCAGCCAGTCTTATTGCTAGTTGTTCTAATAGATTAATTGCAGAAAACTGCATGTCGAAATAGATCCACCAGCAGATGACAAATGGAAACAAAAGATTTGTGTCTTCGCACTTCCTCAGAAGGAGGGGAAAGTGAAAAACAGAGGGAAGATGAATGTTACATTTTATATAGGTTTAGACATTTTTGGAAATTATTTTGGCTGTCTTTGTTTGCTTTAGAGAAGGAAACATTATTATGGTCGCTGAATCAGAACTGAGCTGGAAAAAATTCCTTGCAAACTGTGTTTTTATATTTAAATTAATTAACATTTCCCCCTTCTGTCTTTCTGTTAGAGAAAAATACAATATGAGAGAGATTCTCTCACTGGAAATTTTTTATTCAGTACTTAGTACTTGTGGCATTATTATATACATCATGAAATATGATTCTTGGGGTGTTCTCTGCAGGGCCAGGAGTTGTACTTGATCCTGATGGGTTCCTTCCAACTCAGTATATTCTGTGATTTGAAGTATTTCAGTTGCAATGACACCTGCAGCCCCATGGGAGACTTGCCCTGATACAGTATATATGCATGTCAAAAAATGCAGTGGTTGCAGGAGTGGAAGGAGAAGAAGCTCCTTCAGTCTGCTCTTACTCATTGCTGCTAGGGGTTATGCCTCATCATAACTGAGCTGTGCTCAGTCACCGAAGTGCTTAGAAATGGGTTCCTGTCCAGTGACCACACACTGCTGTGGCTTTTGGCCTGCCTGCTCTGGGAAGCTGCCTGAAGTTCTGCTCTCTCAGTCATTGGGTGGGACTTGGTGGTGTCCCTGTGTTGAGGAGCAGTCAGCTTCATCTGCCAGCGTTTGAGTGGCAGTACTTGAGAGTGGGGAGTTCGCTAATGAAAGGTCTTCTTCACCACCTGCCCATAATGGCACCATGTGATTCAAACACATTCTTGCCTATCTAGGGGTAAATATTGGTCCTGTGAAACTAGAAAAAACCTGTATTTTCTGTTAAAAATTCTGCAGTTGCAGTAACTTTCTAATTTTCAGACTGTCAGGGATGATTTTGAGACCTCGCTACAATGTGCCTATGTGGAAGTACAGCAAAAATACATCAGTTGGGGTTTTTGTTTGGCTTTTCTTTATACAGTGTTTTTCCAGTAGGCAGTGTAGGGTTCATAAATACCACAATCTTAACATTTGGGTTTAGGCATGAAATTTTATCTTGGCGCTTACCTCAGTATGGAGTTGCTCTTATCATTAAAAATTGTCTCCCTCTATGGACTGCATGCAGTGGTGGAACATGTTATATGTTAGTGAAGCAAGCCAGAGTGAATCCTGCAAAGGAAAGCAGCTGCCTAAGGATTTCCAAAACAACATCAGGAGTACAATTAATCTGGTAAACACTTTGCATCAACACATGGTATTGGAAAGTAGTGGCTGGCAGAATCAGACACATGCACTCTTCCGGCAGAGCAGCCACAGATAGGAACATAATTACAGAAAGTAGATATGTAATGATGAGTTTAATTATCAACCACTTTCCTGTATGCCTTTGAGTAACCATAGTATCAGAGCACTGGAAACCCTGGACTTTTGTTGAGGCTGCATCCTGTAGGAAAATTAGGAGTAGTCTGAAATCATGCTACCTTGCAATGATCAATAAGGGTTGAAGTGCCCTATTTTTTTTAATGATTTGCTCTTGGGATTTTCCCTGGTCTCTTAAAGGTTCAATTTTATGCAGGTCTCCCTCCTACCAAGGTAAGATTTTCCAAATGTAAACTTTAGTACTCTCTCTTATCAAACTAATTTCGGGCGTGCAGTTATGTGTTGTCTTTTTAAATAAAGTAAATTCATAAATATCCTCTTAGATGCAAATGCTAGGCTAATTGATGTGGTCTGGCATTGTGATCAAAAATAGAAGGCAGCTATAAAGTTAATGGGTGTACAGCTGCTTTGCTTTATCAAAGGGTTATCAGGTATCTGGAGTACTCAGGTGAATGTGTACACGATGTTTTATGCACAATTCTTACAGTGTAGATTGAGGAACTACAAAATACATTGAATAGTGTTTCTGGGAACTTTAGCCTAGCTCCTGTAATATTTATGTAGACCTTCAGCTGCTCTAAAATGTTTTAGCACCACTGGCCACTCAGCTTGCTCACGACCAAACAGTCCTTGCAAATGTTGCCATTACACGAGGGCAAAAGTTTTTAGAAGTTTTGTTTACTACAAAGCAACTAGCAGAGCTAGTGTCGGAGGAAGAAGGTACACAAAAGAGAGCAAATATTTTGATCACAGGGCTTGGTAAGGGGACTGGACTGGTGGCTGTCTGGGAGAGGAAGGGGAGGAGATGCCACAGTCACCAATTTCTCTGTCTGGAGTGTTCTTCAGTTCTGTGCAGCGCATTGCCTTAATCAATATTAGGACCCTTGCAAATTGTAATTATCAGTTCCATTTCCCAGCCTCATAAGCTGTAAGTTGAAAGTAAACTTTTATCAACACAAGACATAAGCTTCAGATCTCTGTATGTAATATTTTTAAAGAGAAAAGTGGAGTGTGCATGGAGCTTACTCCGCCTTTCCAAATATCCTTTTATGTAAATACATCAAAACTTGAATTCATACTTTTTCTAAATCTTTTTTTTTTGGGCACACATATATTTGCATTTAAATGTCAAGTGCATCTTCCAGTGATTGTTATTAATCTTGGCCTTTATAAGTTTGTCCATATTTTATGGTTTTCCATTAGCAGAAGTATAATTTTTAATTATGTTTGGAAGTCAACAGTGCAGATTGCTGAGAGGAAAGACTGAGCACTCTTCATTGCAGAAGCATTTTTTCCCCTAAAACCTTTTTTCTACAGACACAAAGCACTAAACTCTAGAGAAAAAAAAAAAAAAAATCAGTTCTGCAGAAACTTAAAACAGCTTGCTTAGTCACAATATATGAAAAGAGAATCCCAGAAGGTTCATTGATGATGTGTCATATTGTCTTCACTTCTGTAGTTATCTATGCCAAGAAATACCAATGACTGGTTGGATCTGTGAAGGATTTATGAGAATTCTATTCCTGGTGTGAAGCAACTGCATTCTAAACCAAATTAACAGTCACTGGAAGGAAGAACATGCACAAATTGATGCAAAACAGTAGCCACGGATTTTGTTGTTTTGCTGAGTTCTCTTTGTTCCCAGCATGGTGTTTTTGTCAGAACTTGGTGATTTTGTGGATAGAGGGAAGCATACATAATTTTAATGTCTAGGTGACTTGCAGTGGTGCTTGCAGAGTGTCAGTTTATTGCACAGTTCAGCCTGTGCTCTTGGCATCATTGGCTGCTAAGGTTGTGCCCTCAGAGCCTGCTTTGCATGGCCAGTAGAGATTGGAAACTGATGTGTTTTTTAAATCAGTGAAACTTTAATATGAGAAATTCTTAAGTAGTAGCAAAACAAATACAACAGTAACAAGGGATGTTGCTATATTCAGGGCAATTTTTCAGAGGATAGTAGGAAAAAAGCACATGTCTTTAGGAAATCAGAGTTTCCAAGACATCATAAGTCTGAAGTCCTTGGAGGCCAGGCAGACTTAGTGGAAAATGACAGAAACTTTGAAAATCTGACTCAGAAAGTTCTGGTTGTTGTAGCTTTAAGAATTTTTTGAAAATCAAGAATAATGAGGAAGAGTTTCATTTTCTTTTTGCTGGAGAGAAAGAAGCTGCAAAATATTTATACTTGTGAGAAAAAAAAGGTCACTTTCTGTAACTTGTGAAACAGTGGCTTGTTTTACAACAATTAATACCAAGGAGTTTTTCTGTAGTTTAAAGGAAAAAGAATGTATTTGTTTGTACATTATATGCAGAAGCAAATATCTCCATGGATACATATGCTTCTTAAGAGTGAAAGGCTGCAGTAGTCTACAGTTATGCTGGTCTTCATTGAGTCAAGTAAGAAGATGGATAAGAAAGCCCAGTACCATTACGGAGTTTGTATCTAAGAGACTAACTTACTGAAAAATCTCTTCGGTTTACCATGCATGAATGGAGCAGTTTTAATAGTAGAACATAGAGTCCCTGGCAGAAGAAAGTAAGGAAGGATGCTTTTTGTGTTCCTGGTATTCTGTCTTTCTTTCTAATGTCGGTAGCCATCCAGCATACCATGCCAAGAGGATGCAGGTGTTGCAGGAAAAAAAAAAAGAAATTGAACAATTCCATTTACCTCTAAGCAAACGCTTATTCAACCAAGTGATGTGCAAGAGGAACGTTTATTAATACATTGAAAAAGAAAAAATTGGTATAATCCCTAGCCATAATTGGGGAAAAATTAGCATTGGGGTACTATTTAATTTAAACAAGTAGAAATGCACAAAAACAAAACCAACCAACAAAACAAAACCTAACCAAAATAACTGCTACCCATCACCCTAAAAACCCTGTTAATTATGAATAATTGTCCTTCTGCTGTTATGAAAGGTGCTGTTGGCTAAAAGGCTATCGGTTTCGGTTCTTGGATAATAAAAAATGCATGAAAAGTGTTAAATATTACTGTATTTTGCAGTGAACAGAAAGCTGGTAGTCTCCTCCTCTGCTGTTGCAGTTGCACTCTTGAATAGATGAGGTGCAAAGCTGGGGATACCCCAAGGGGTCTGCCCGTGTGAGCAGGAGCCGCTGTTCTGCCTGCGCTGGGAGAAGGCAGCTGCTGTTGAGGAAAGGAGTATGACTGTGTCATGTACACATGTATCACACAGTCAATGTTTGCTCCTGGGGTAAGAGCAAATTGCACACAGCGTTTTTGGGGCTAAGTGAAGGCTAATGGAGAGGAAATCTTCTGGCCTTACTTTGTCCCTCTTGTTTCTGCGAAGAGGAAAGACCTGCTGTAACTTGATGAACACAGTATGAGTGCTGTGAGACATCTTTGACATCTTTGCCTCTATCAGCCCCCCAAAAAATGAGATCAGTAGAGCTTTGCTAAAAGAATGTATTATCTTGGCTGTAAATAATAGTGCTAATTTCTGTTTCACTTAATATTGCTTGTAACTGTAGAGACAAATCATACAAAATTGTATTCAAACACATTAACCAAGCCAGGTAAAAATCTTGGCAGAGTAGTGAACATGTACGCAGTGAATGTTCTGTATTGTTTTACAGTTTCAAAAGCTCTCTAATTTCAAAAACAATGCAAAATCTTTTGTACTTGGACTAAAGATGTCTTATTTTGATTTGAAATGTGTTTTGAACATAAATTGGATCTAGTGAAATGTGGGGATTCTGTAATGATCCTGGATTTTTACATGCTGGATTCTGGTGAAAACTGCAGCCAGATTTATTTATTTGGTGGAAAAGTCAGAAGATTTTCTTACCTAAGAATTTTGGAAGAACCCCTTTGGAATCTACACCATGCCCTCATGGTCATGACTAAATCAGGTGCATAACTCATAAATGGGAAGTTTTTTATTGTACTGCTTTATATTTCCCCCTCCATTTACTATCAAAACTGATCTTTCACATACTAGAACCTGGCAGCATTTTGAGCAGTACCTGGGATTTTCACTTCTTAGAGCTTAGATGCATTCTCTAGAGATAAGTGAAGGAGGCAATGAATACAAAACAACCCAAGGCTTCTGGGCTAAGCATGCAAACATCAGAGATAATTTTGGAAGGGTTTTTTGGTGGTTTTGTTTCGTTTTTTTTCAAAATCCTCAGTCATTTCCTTGTTTCAAGAGAAGTTTTATTTCTGAAGGTATTCTTTAAAAATACTCTATTTAATCACAGAGTTGGAGAAAGATTTGATGAACTTTTAAAGGGGTATTCCTGTAAGGGAATTATGGTGATTTGTTCCTCAATACTGCAAATCTCAACAGATTGAACAGCTGACACTGATATTGCATTCATTTGGTACTGCACCTAAATGTGGTAAAACTTCAGTTTCCATCTGAACTCCTTTATGTTCTGTAAGGCAGGGTGTCAGCATTGTAGGGCTGGTGCTCTGTGCCTGGCATAATTGGTACTGAAGTTTTTAGTATTCTGTTTCCAGCTTAAGGGGAGGGGGGGTGCTTTTTGTTTTCAGGATCTTTGCATTTCCTCTCTTCTCCAATCCCCTTCCTCAGACATTATATACCAAGAAAAAGAAGTAAAATGAAAATTGGGTATTCAGCAGGCACCAAAAACTGAAGCATGTTTTAATGTTCATCAAAAAAGGATCTGTTGTGGAGCCAAGTCGCTGACCTTTTCTTCTCATCCATCATGGGACTTTCAGGCAGAGCTCTGCTCTGCTTCACGGTGAGCTTGCCTGTTGTGAGAAAGTTTGCAGACACGTCCTGTGAGCACTCACAGGACTCACTTGAGCCCTGGAATGTCAGTTGTAGGTCACTTGTGATTAATCCACCTTTCACTAGTGGGTCTGGTCTCACACTGCAGACCTGTGAGCTTTTTAAAGATTTCTGGTTCCTACTGAAGCCTCTGAAGAGTATTTGACAGTTGTGAGGTTCACAGAGGACTAAATAAGATATGATCTTGGTCCAATTTTAACCATGGTTCACATGTAGATGTTGAGTGCAATCTAGGGCTGTGCTCAGTGTGGAGGTCAGAGAGGAAGGCTGTGCTTAAACCAAGCTCTTCCTCTGCCTCTTCCCTAAAACCCTGCAGGACAAGCATAACCAAAGTGCCCTGCTGCTAAAGCTTTAAGAGCAAGGCAAGTCAAGGGGAGGAAAGAAGGGTAGTAAGGTGGTGTAGGAGCCCTGCTATTTTAGGCGCTCTTGCCCACAGAGGATCCATTAGGTTTCCAAACAGGTACTCAGAAGCATTTTGTCTGAGGTGGCAGCATGGCTTTCTGAGCATTATGTGGCTCTGAAGGGGCATGTGTTCTGTATTGGTCTTTGAGGCTTAATGCATACATTACATTATTTGTCAGTTGTGATACCATTTAGGGCTTTGTGGTTATAGGTTCATCAAGTAAGGCCTATTTTATTTAGCAATCAGCATTTTAATTGCACATAAACCTCTGTATCTGTAGCTCCTGCAGCAAGCACCTCTATGAAGAAGCCTTAAGATGTCATAATATTTGAAAGAAAAAAAAATGCTTTTTTTTTTGCTAAGACCTGTAATTTAGGCAGCAAAATAATTGGGTAGGAAGCATCTCTTATCTTTTGTTGAATATGATATGAAAGACAGTTACAGCTTTTCAAACCTGGCTAAAACTATGAATTATCCTAGAATATTTGTGTGGATCTAATTTAGGCAGCTGTCAGACAGAAATATTTTAGATTCTTTATATTGTCTTACAGAGGTGATGTGGCTGTTTCCAAAGACATCTTTTTATTGCATGAAATGAGAGGAACCTGTACAGCAGAGTAAATACTGTGGAGATGTTTGAACCAATTAATTGGTTCCATGAAGAAGATATTTATAATGGGGGGAAGGATAAGTTTGGATGGACTTTAATCATTCTTACAACATCCTTGAGAGAGGCAAATCGGAAACTCTAGGAGGTCTGTTACTTCAAATGTTGGTTTACCTTTCAGGTTACTGTAGGAATTATTCTTTGCCATTTCAGGAGCACTGGGTCCATGGGTGTGAAAATTTTATTTGATCTCCTTTTTCATTAAAGGGCATATTCAAAAATTCTTCCTACCTAGCCTGATTCTCAGCCTGGGGCTTTAATATTCTGCCTAGTGTCCCTTTTCTTGCTTTGGCACTCACCCATTGTATTTTGGATGAGTTTGGTATTGTGGTTTGCCTGAGCTGAGCTGCTCCACCTGAAAACAAAACACGCTTTCTCTCAGGCAGTGAGGATTTATTTGAAAAACTGTGATCTAGGGGCAGCATTTAATGCTGTAAGTGTATGCTGTGTGCTGCCTTAATCCAGGAGACTTACTAATGATCTTCTGTCTCCTTTATACTCGAATATAGAGCAGATTAGGCTATGTAAAGATGAAGGATGGATCCTATATGGAAGAATGCCTGTATATAATGACATGTGTGAGGAATCTTCTTTAAAATATTTAGGCAGGCTGAGGTCAAAATTTCCTGTGCTATTGAGAATATGGTGTGAGATCTGACCATCCCAGCACAAACTGGTTACTTTCAGTCCACACTCTTGCAAAAGTGAGGTCATGGGGTATCTATCAGCAAAAACAGGAAAGTTGCTCTAATTCATGCTGTAAAACTCTGAGGAGTCTCCTTGTTCTATTCAGTTTTTATAGCTTTTATCAAAAAATGCAAGTTCTAAGCTGTTATTTTTTTTCCCTTTATTAGTATTAAATATATACATTTAACATAGCCCAAGGTGGTGTGTATAGACCTTTGTTTTGCTTTTTCTTTCTTACAGACACCCTGGCTCTGGAATACCAGGCAGTGCTGGACTGGGTATCCATATCAGGTAAAATTTACAGTGCTGTCTAAAAGCAAGCATGATACTTCTGCAGAGCTGCTTTTATTAAGGTGGGGGTTTGTGCCATTATGTTTGTGTGAATGGGCTACTCAGCATTTCAGAACATTGCTAGATTCTTCCCATCTTGCTTGAGTTCAAGATGGGAAAGATGAACATAGCTGTCACACCTGAATTCCACATATTAAATTCCAAAAGCTCCAGAGAAGAGTTTGCAGTTCAAGGAATTTAACCTGTCTGGGATCTTTTTTTTTATTTTTTTTTTTTTTTTTTTTTCCCCAAAGAGCAGGGAAAGGGAAAAAAACCCTCAATTGTCTGACTGGAAAGTATGTAGAAGAGTGTTGTCCAAAAGACACATGAATCCCTATGACAGTCAACAGCCCTTGACAGACTGAACAGAACTGTGTTGGATGCTACTCTTATTGAAGGTTGTGTCTCTGTTGGAAATATTTCAGTGGAGACAGTTCAGCAGAAATCTTGGTCCAAGAAAGGTTGAAGGAATTTGGTCATGTAGCCTCAGAAGAAATAATGACTTAAATTCCACCAAGAGACTGGAGAGTGAACTGAACATTAGGGAAGCAGCAGCAAAAACTGAATGGGGGAAGTGCTGAAACTTAATCCCTCAGAAACTTCAGGTACAATTGTTTCTTAGATTGATATAGCTATAGTCACTGGTGCCTCTCAGCCCTGCTTCCTACTTTTTTTGTGTTATTACATGCAATAAGAGGCTGACTGAAAACAAAAGACCATGAAGCTTACTGATTGAAGAACATTTACCAGACTTACCAGAAGAACAAGGTTATTTAGAAAGTTGGTTACAACTTTTAGAGTGCAGGAGCTAAAATTGCAATATCTAATATCATTCTACTAGTGGTGAGGGTGAAACATAAAGCAAATTGTCAAATTAAAGTCTTTATGAAGATAAAAATGTCTACTGGGTACTAATAAGGGCTAAGTACTGGGGTTTCAATTTGTTCTGTGTGTTTTTTCCATAACTATATAAAATTTCTAATCTTTTGTTTGCTACAAGTCCTTTGTAAATTACTCAGCAATGTGCTGCAGAAGTCCTGATGGACTTTACTATAGATACAGTCAATGGATCATTTAGGTGACAACACAGCTGTAAGCCCAGGTTAACCTATTGAGGTTAAGTCTATGGAGAACTGGAACCTAACATTTGAACTAAGTCAAACACACTATTGATCCAAGAAGGAATGTGTGACATCTTTAGAATTGCCCTACACTATTGCTATGTATGGCTTTAGAAATACTGAAGCTGTTGTTAATAAAGCAGCTGACAGTCTTCATTTTTTGCTAGAAATTTTCCCCAGTGACTTCCTTTGCAATAATGGGTGTAATAGTTGTAGTTTAATGCAAGCTCTTTTTTTCTTTCCCTTTTTTAATTATACATAATTAAATGTCTGTTGGCAGTCTCTCTAACTCAGAAAAGGGTTATATTGGCCCAAGAAATGGCTTTAAATAATGGATTTTGAGTTACACATTTTTCATAAAGCCTAAGCGTATAGACATAATTAAAATAACACCCATAGAGCATTTCCTGGGAATCCAAGGACTGGCTTTCAGCTGCAAAGAACTTGTCTGCAAAAGAGAATGGGAATAAAAGGTGCCACTGAAATACTTCTTGCCAATGGAAACAGCTCATACCCTACTTGGGTGCATAGCTGTGCCAGTGCAAGCTGCTCTAGAGATGATTTATCTAATCCCTTGGTAGATTCCCTCAGGAGCTTCTTCTTTGCCAGTATCCCTGTCTATCACTGCCATGGAAGATGTGACTATCACTGAGGCACATTTGCATGGAAATTAGAGCAGCTTCTAGGACTGGCTTTCTTAGGCTGAGGGTTGAAGAGTTTGCATGCCACCAGTTATCTTCTTTGAAGTTAATCCCGGGTTGGTTTTGGTTGTGCATTATTATTTTTATTTCTTTTACTTTGAAACAACTCCGTAACCATGTTGTGTATCAGGTAAGATTCTTGGATAAATTTATTTTATTTTCTTCTTTCCAAATGATAATATGTGCCCAGAAAATGGTTTAATTCTTCAAAAGTAGGCATTTCTATTATAAAGAGCCCTGCTCAAAGCTCACATTTTCATCATGAGCAGATGAGATTACACACTAGCATCACTTTTTTCCGGTCCACTCTAGCATTGCTTTTTTTCTATGCTTTAATCCCACATTACCAATACACAGCAAGATATTTCAAATAAACTTTTGAAACAGACAGGCTTAAGAATACTCAGAATTTAGTTTGCTCTGGGTTCCAAATGGACAACATCATAATTTTTGGTATTTACTGTATTGTCAGGACTAAAACATTAGAAGAGAGTATATTGGGGAGCTTTATTTTTCCAGAGCCATCAAAGTTTGAAAGAGGCAACCATCATCATTTTTTTCACATAGGATGCTTATGTATAATTCAGTAATCCCCTGCGATTAAGCATGTCTCCTATAGAACACAGTTGCCTGTAATGTCAGTTAGACTCTATTAACCTTTTCTCATCTCCATCTTTCAGCCACTGATGCCTGACCTTCATTACTACTACATAGTTGAATTGTCATTCTACTGGTCCTTAATGTTTTCCCAATTCATTGACGTCAAAAGAAAGGTAAGAACAATGAGACTAAAATCACCTAAAACTTTCATCTTTAACATATCATTCTTTACTTGAGGAATAACTGTGTTACATGTGCAGTGAACTGGAAATAAGTTCTTTCTGCTGTTCAACTCTTGCAGACATCAATCACTGAGAAACTGGGATTATCTTACCCTGTTCCTTGTTACTATAATGTGAGGTTTTTCTGCACATGGGAAGAAGAGCCTGGAGAAAATGTTGAAGGGCAAACAGCAGAAGCCAAAAGAACCTTCTGCTTTCATGCAGTGACATGAATGGAATTGAAGAGGTAGTGTCTGCTAGATGTGCTGTTTCTTCTAGGAGTTAAACAATGAAATACCAAGAAAAGGGCAACACTGCCTCATAAATTCACATATCACTTTATGAGATAAGATCTATGAGGGCTTTCAGTTTTTTCTACAAAAGGTTAGCAAAAAACATTGATTATTAAAAAAGTGATGTTATATTTAATTTTTACCCTTACATTCATGTAGCTGAGCATTGCTATTAGAGGGTTGTTAATTTAAAAAAAAAAAGACTCTGTCCAAATATATATATTTTTCCAGAATTAGTTGCAACCTGTTCCTGTTCCAAGTTCTCTTCTCCAAGGAAAATCCTAGTCTATAGCAGAACAAGCAGCACAACATAGCAGAACAAGCAGCACTGTAATAACAGTCCGTTGAGCTATTCTTGCAGGGATTTTAGTGTTTCAAAATTAATTTTTTTAAATACTTGAAAGGATCTTATAATATTTTTATGTGCTTCTTTCAGCTGTCATTTAAATAGATTATTGTAGGCTATGCTAATGAAAAAATCCTGTTTATTAGAATTTTAGCAGAAGCATAACTCTGAAAAGAGTAAATGAAGGATGCAGTATGACCTGAATAATGTTATCTGTAATTCAGAACCACAGTGTATTCCTGGGAGTCTTATGCCAGAGCTACCTTTATAGAAACGCACTCTTCTATTTGGATTCCCAGATTATTCCCGAAGTAGAAATCTCAAGAATGAATCCATGAAATTTAAATCCATATTGGAGAGTAAATTGCAAATAGAATAACCAATTTATGATGAATACATATAAATCCCTTGCTTGCATTGTCTGTAGATGCTAAACATTCTGTTAATCAAGAGCTTGAAATGAGTATAACTCCCCTGTTTCACAAACCGAGATAGAGAGAAACAATGCTCAAGGGAGCTGTATGACAGTGGAGATGAGTTTACATCAAGAATAATATTGACTAATATATTAAGCTGCAGGGGCCAAGGCTGTTTCTTAGTTATATATAAATGACTTGTACTTGTTATCAGGAAAACTTTAGGGCAACCTGCTGTGGAAATAGGATGGGATATGGAGGCGAGGAAGCGGATTGCTAACAGCCAAGTAACACCCCAGCCACAGCTTTGCCACGCTTGCACCCAGAGCACCAGATCCAAGTAGCCTCCCAAGCACCTGCTGCATCTGAGAACGTGCTGTGTCCAGCTGAAAGCAGGAGCACAACAGCTGCAGTGCAGTGATAGCAAGTCAAAAGCCTTTCATTATCAGCACCCAGCAGGGAACAGTGGAGATGCCATATTTATAAATAACCTATTAGATCGTTCACCTGTTTGGACTGTGGAGACAGCTCTTTTTGTAGCATAAGCGAAATTGATAAGAAGAAGATCAGATTGGAGAAATGCAGCTGTGCCCTGGTGTCACACAGTGAGACTGTTTGGAGTGCAAGCTGCTAAAGAAACCCACTGAGCTGAAAAATGTTTGTACTAAGGACTTACAATAATTGACAAAAGAGTACAAGCTTGACAGAGACACCAGTTCTTCCAACACCAAAGTAGTTCCCTTTTAAAGAAAGGCTTAGTTAAAAAAAGTGTGGAAACCTTGTAATGCACACAATATGCAAGGTGTGGGATGATGCCCATATGAAATAGAGATCTGTCTAACAGGAAGCAGGAAATTGGCCCACTAATATCGGGTGCTATTGTAATATTTCACAATTGGCTTGTATGGAGCAGATTAACAGTTCTCAACCTGAGTGAGCTGTTGATGTTTCCATGTTACAGTGAAAGGAATATTTTTATCTAAGTCTTGGTTATCGTTTTAGATACTTTGAATTCAGCAGCAGTGGCTGTGTTGTATTCTGGGGTGGTCAGAAGTGCCCAGGTAGTCCTGTGCACTGCAGTTCAACCAAGTGCTTTTTTTCATGTAGTTAGGTTTGTCTGAAGGAGAGGTTCAATGTGTCCTTGCTGGAAGCAGCAGCCCTTTGCACTCTTTTCCTTACTGTAGATCAAGAGAAATGTACTTTGTGTTTTCCATCTCCATTTTATTCTTCTCTGACAGCAAACTGATGACTTCAAAAATTGCTTCCAGGGTTTTGTTTTTTTTATTTTTAAATACTTGTTAATCTTTATTTACAAATAAAGTGTGGCGTTACTAATTCCACAAGATTGTCTTTGCCTGACTGGAGGTGTGAGCAAACTAGGCCATTGCACAAACCTACTATTGGCAGTAAGTCAGTGAACTGTGTCTATCAACTTCTACAGTTTTATAATGGCATGCTTTTAGCTTGATAGATATCTACTATGTTGCTGTAATGATATTCTCTCTTAAGGGTGTTCATTTTCAAAGACTGAAACCTAGTATGAATTGGTGTTTTATCATCTTTTTCGAGCTTCTGTGCTCTTGTTTTGTAAAACACTGAAAAAAAAATTATGGAAGTTTGTTTCACAAGCACCTGATGAACTTTAAAAGCAGTGAGGCTTATTTATATGCTTTCTGGATACCTGATGCATTGTTTAATAGAAAAATATTTGACAGGTACATTTAAGGCATGTATAAGATTTCTACTCAGTGTTTTAACAGGTTTGTAGAAGGTCAAGGAGACCTTTCTGTCAGTTCACATCTTTTTTTTCCAAGCATTTGGCAATTCCTAGAGCTTCTGTGTTTTACTTTTCTTAAAAAAATGGCAGTTCACTCATCCCAAGAATAATGATCTGTAGCTTCTGATTTTCTTTAATACAGAATTTTGGTTCTCGAAAATTTACACTATACTTTGCCAAATTGGGATACTAGATTTCTTCCTTCAAAGAGACTTTTCTTGGTAAAGAAAGACACAGAATTTATTTCTTTTGTTTCAGTGGAAGCAGTTTAGATTGCATATGTTTTGCATACCTTTCCCCATCCTTGTTGATCTGTAATATAAGCCATGAAGATGATATTTTGCCCTTCAGTGGCACTAATGCTCTATGGCTGCTTGGCAGTTCAGTGAATGAGTATGACATGTTAAACACATGTGGGTGGCAGAGGCCTTAATTCCAGAGAGCTTGTCTATGAGTTGAGACCCATGGGGTTTCTCTGCTGTCTGCCCTGTGTTCTTCCCACGGATGGTGTCTAGGATAGGTTCTTTCTCCTATTCTTAGCCACAGATTTTCTTAACAGAGGCACATGACATTTTCCAGCAGTTACAACTGGAGGCTATGAATCTTCTGTAAATAAATACATCTTTCACACACATACATATGTTTTGAAATACATTAACTAAAAAAACCCCATAAATAAAAAACCCATTCCTGTACAGCTGCTCTTCCACTATATATGGGTGAAAGTGCTGGAGTAAGCTGGGAACACAGGTATCACTTGGTATCTATGTGTTCATTACCCTTGTGTATAAAATCTTCATTACCCTTGTGTATAAGTAAAATCTAACAGGTAGCATATTCAGAGCATAGTATTAATTAATGACTTAAGGAAATGTCACAAACAGGAAAGAAACAATCCCAATAATAAAGCAGTCTTATTTATATCATTGCTACTTTTTTCCAATTGTTTTCCATAGGTCAGTCCAGCACTTCTATTTCAGAGGTGGCACAGTCAAATAACTGTCTCTTTCAAGAAACATTATTACAGGAGTTCCCCACACAGCATTTCTTTAAGAGGGCTCATGCAAAAATGCAGAAGACTGCTGTCCAAGAACATTAGGATTGCTTAGGAATAATCCATATTGTCGGAAATGCCTTGAAGAATATCCAAGAGGGACTAGAAATCTAGTATCATGTTCTATATAGAAATCTATATAGAACATGAATGTGTCAGTCGTGAAAACAGAGGAGATTTTCTACTTGACCCTTTGCCCCATTAGGACTGCCTATGTGCTAACATAATTGCATTTGGAAGGTAAATTCAGAACAGTGCCATAGTACATGCAGGTGAAGAAGGTAAAGAGCTAGGCTGCAGTATGGCTACAGGGCATATAGCCATATTAGCTTCCTTCTAAGCCCTAGAATAAGGTAGGTGCTTTGCTGGTTTTGTTATTGTGAAATGGTTGCCATGTGTGGGTTTGTAGTTACTGAAATGACTGAGATGCCACCCCTCGTTTTCTCTTAGGACATTCAGAAAGGGAAACAGCCTTTTATTGTCTTTTCCTTCTGACTGCTTGAAGAAAATGGATTTAAAGCAATGGCTTGATATGACTGCTGAATGTATTGTGTTCCATGCTTCTGGGGGCCAGATAACCTGGCTGAGAAATGTTGGGTATATACTAAACTGGCATATGAGTCTCTGCTTTCAGTCTTTTTATCTTTTCTCCCCTTCCCTGCCCTCCTACCCTTCCTCAGTTTTGTGTTGAAGGTACTGGTGGTGCCTACTGAGGAGTAGGAAATAGGATCTTGTAGTACCTGATAGCATTAAACGTAAGTGCTAGGCTGGGAGCAGGTCCTGTCCCTCTTTAGTTAGTGAGACTGCTCAATCCGCAGGTTTTTCCATGGACTCCAGGTGTTCATTGCAGGGAAGGCACATGCCACATGAGAGGCAGTGGCACTGCACATCCTTTAAAACAGTGGTGCCTGCTACATTCCCAAAGAGAGCTGTGGGAAGCCTGTGCAGTTACACGTCTCAGTACTGAAGAGACAGTGCAGTCAGGGGCTGGAGCTGCTGCTTTTCCAGAGCTACCCCTGTGTTAGTTGGAGCTCATGGCACTTTCCATAGGGAACCTCCTGGCCGACACAGGTCCTTCAGTTCCTTTGCAAACCAGGTGCTGCCCCTCTAAAGGCACAGTTTTGGTTTCTCTGTTGTGGGCCACTTAGCTGAAGACTACCACAACTCAGCAGGACTGGTGCACAAAAGCTATCAGAAAGACAAATTCCATCTCCCAATACACTTGGGGAGCGGGCTGCCTGAAGGAACTGCTCCTTTTGACTGCCTGGTCTCTCTCCTTCCTGACAGCTCTGCATGAGAGCCACTAGATCTGCTGGGAGCTTTGGTACAAACTTTGCATCTGGTGCATAGAGAAACTTCCCAGTTAAATGTTGCCTGTGATATTTTCTTATGGGTTTTTATATCGCTTTCTCAAAGCTGTGCAGGTACTTCAGCAAATGCCAACAGGAGTTCTTTTTTACTAACTTGGTGCCTTGTTGAAAAGAGTCTCATCTCTGCAGGTCCTGTTCTCTCATTAATCGGTCTGGAAACATAGTCCAGGCAGGCAGGTTGCTCCTTCTGCTTTATCTGCTCCATGGCAAGTATCTGGGAATGTGATGTTAGTTATGGGATCATCACTGCTCCCACATTTTTTAGTAGTAACAGTTACTTTCTGGCCAAATAACTGAGTTACTGATCTGGAGACCAGCTAGCCTGCATCATTTGGGAGGCAGTGGATTAGAACAAATTAGAAGGAGATGCGCCAGCTCATTTGAAGACTTCTGACTCTGTTACAGTGTGAAGACAAAGCATCTTGATTAAAAACAAACAAATAAAACCTGGATCTGGAATTCTCTCAGTTGTCCTTGGCAGGTGCCTGTTGTCCTAGTGCACTGTAAATGTGTTTAGCCTTCCTTTGTAGCAGTTTTCTCTCTACTGAATGGTACATTATTTGACACTTGGTTACACATATTGTTATCATCATATGTTACTTGGTGCATAAAACATACGGTGGAATTTGATTTGCATGTACATATGCCTTTTCAAAGTAACTTGAACTGCAAATGTTTATTAGGCTAAATTACTATGAACTGAGAAGTGGGGTCATTGCCTAGCTTTCAATAATGTTTTTGATTTTGGTTAACATACAATGATTATTTTATTCAATCTAATTGAAATATAGAGCAGGGTGTATAATGCACTTATATTGAAGATTTTTTTATAACTTAAATACAATGCTAGATTTAGAAAACACCCATCCATTTTTGTATATGAGTACAGAATATCAGTATTTGCTTCATTGTGTTTTTTTTGGTTTTTGTGTCTTTTCTTTGCTTCTGCTGCTCTAGGATTTTGGAATCATGTTTACACATCACATTGTAGCAGTCACCCTGATTACCTTCTCATATATAACCAATTTGACACGAGTGGGAACCTTGATCTTATGTCTCCATGACGCATCTGATATTGTCCTAGAGGTGAGATAATTCATGTCATCCTGTCAGTAGGTAGAATCTTTTTTCTATGCAGAAGTGTTTCCTAAGTCAGTTGGTAGTAGCCAGTTGCAAGATGGTAATGGTGATTGATACAGTATATTTTCTTGCTTAAATGTCTTGCACTTGTAGCAGCTCATGTTTCTGATTTCAGGCTGGTTTATCCCTTGATATGTTGCTTGTACAGAGCAGAGACTGGTAATACATTGCATGCTGGGGAGGGTTACCTGCAGATTTTAAATACAACATGGTAAAATCAAAAGCTGAAGTTGCAAAATCTGAGAAGTGGTGCAAGTGGGTCACCTGGTCCTTAACCCATTTGACATGGTGCATGGAGCAATAAACCTGTCTCCAAAAGAATCAAGGTGTCACGGTGTGTTTCTGCTCTGCTTTGCTGGGCAGAGCGTGTTTTGACAATTTAGTGGCTTATTTGGGCATGGCCAGTGAGCCAGCCTCTGATTTTCCAGGTACACAGGGCTCTGGATCCCAGTACCAGCATTAAGCAGTTTTATTTGAAGAAGAAGTCAAGATGATCTCTAACTACCATAGTGGCAACTTAGAGATGTCATCATCCTTTGTCTGCATCAGTTACTAGACAGCTCTGGAATTCGGCTGTCTCTGAACTCCCCTCCAAAGTTAATAATTTTTTTGTCTGAATTATTTTTTATTCAAGTACCTGCAAGGATACCTGTTATGCAAGAATATAGACTCACTGCGTGAGTCACCTATTGCAAAATCAAGATCCTGCCATTCAGATTCAGTAATGCTGTAAATACAGTTTTATTTTTTAATCTTAATTAATCTAGAAGTCCCATGGCTGCCTGAGATAGAAAGCAAAATAGAATGTGGATTTTTTGTGATAAAAATAATCACATCTTTGCAAGTTTATTTTTCTGTTTTAGCAATGTGTATAGCTAACTGTGACTTCACCTAAACTTTCTTCATTCCTCTTTTCTCACCACCAGAAAGAAGTACTTAAAGATGTTTTTTCTAGATCAGACTAGTGTCTGTTGAACTATAAAAACACTGGAGAGCAGCTGTACCAAGCTAGCTAAGACTTTACCCTCTGTTCCTTCACTAAGACAAAGAAGAATTGCTGGTATTCTCACCTGAGTTGGACACATTGACCAGATATGCTTCCTCATGAGGCACATACTTAAGTGGTCTTTCTAGTCAATTCTTTCAGTCCGGTTTGACTGGAAATTCTGCTAGAGCAGTGGGTCACAACACTGGTGCCATGTGAGAGGAGATGGAGTCTTGCACACTGCTGACATTACTGAGGGGAAAGTCAGTGCAGAGGAAAAGAACTATCAAACTGCAAAAGAAGTTGGTTAAATATCTTGTCATGATGGGTCAGTTGTGCAGCTGACCTGTTGTTACTTATTACATATTTGTAAAAATGAAAAGCTATTTCTGGAGGCCACTAGACTGTCCATCTTTCATCCATGTTTCATTTAATAATGAAACACACCCACTGGAAAGCTGGAATGCACCATTTTTTGTTATTCTCATTGAAAAATGTTATGTGCATTGGTGGGAATACTGGAGGTGAGATTTTTTTCCACAGGTCTTCAGGTATTGAAGTATGGAAGAACCATAGTGTAGGATTTTCAAGAAAAGTCATGGTTTTTCAACTCAGAAAAATGTGTTCTATTGTCTTAGGTGGCCAAATTCCATCCAACAACAACATGTTCATACCCTTTTTTTTGGTAGTCTTTCTTTATCACTATAATTTGTAGAATTCTTAAAATTTGTTATTTGAGAACTGATGTCCCAATAGCTGTACTGTTTTTGAGAAATTACATGATACTACTACAAGTTTCTATAGTAATACCAGCGTCATGGACTATGAAACCAGTTTTTTAGATTGCCACCATGGAAATACATCCAGAATTCCTGGACTGAATTTTCCATCATCTGAAAAGCAAGGAAATTAGTAATGCTTCTGCTTTGTATGTTGGCACCAAAGTGTTCTCTTTTCCTTCAAACTAGGCTGTGAGTACAAACTGCTAGGAAATTTGTGTCCTCTAGAAAATAGGGCTGATTCAGAAGGGTTATGTTTTCTTCACAGCACTGGTGGCTTTCCTTGTGTTCTGAGAGCTTCCTAAGTTGGTTTCTTCAGTGAGGAATACTCTTCATATTCAAGTTTTTAGTGGGAACATTGCAGAAACTGGGTAACATCCAAAAGTGCAGGTTTGGTTTTGGCAGCCAGATTATCTGTTTCTCTGGTTTGAGTTCTGCATTCAGAATCATATTCTGTATGCATAGTTGTGATAATTTTGCTCCTTTTTAGCACTCTGGAAAGCCTGCACAAGTATCTTCTGGGATTTTGGGAGCTGGATGCAGGTCCCCTCAGAAAGGAGTTTTGAAAGGGCTCCCAGTGGCTTAAGTGGACACAAAAGGGTTTGCAGTGGCTTAAGTCGACTCTCTGGATACATTTGACATACAGCATGAAGAAAGACTGTTCCTATCTCAAAGCAGATGTTACTTTAAAATAATTAACTGCCTGCACACATTAACACTGTGGAAGCAGCACAGACATCTTAAAACAAGCTTCCTTCTCTAGATACCATTTTCTTCAGGAAGAAAAGGGTAAAGAAACTTCTGGGAAGATCAGTGTTTTAATGGACAGTTTCAGAGAAGAGTAATGAATTAGTGAGTCCTTCACTGGGGAAGAGTCAGAAGACTGCATGAAGACAAGTGAGAAAAGCATGTAAATACAAGCATAAGGCAACAAGTTAGAAAGCAGAAGCTGAAAAGAAAGCCTTGGGAAAAGACTTGAAGGGGAGGGGTATAATCTTTGAAGTGGAAACTATCCTGTATAGGCAGAAAAGGAAGAAGAGATGCTTTAGAAAAATGTAGTATATGGCATGTACGTGTGTGGTATATGGAGGAATTGAGACAAAGTTAATATATATAGCAGCTGCTAGAAGGTCTAGCTAGAGAGCATGAGGCACATGGAACATAGATGGATGCTGAAAAGGCCAGTGAGTGAGAAGCAGGTGAAAAGGTTGCGGACAAAGGCACCATAAACACACTGGTGTTCAATAAAAGGTTTAAAAGAGTTCTATGACTCTCAAATGGTAGAATCTCAAAAATGAAATTGAGTGGGAAATAAATTAAATACATATTATAGTTTTATGCAGTCTGGCTTGGGTTTTTTTCCAAAGAAGGTGTTTTTCAGCTGCTTGGTGGAGACGAGTTCCAAGGTCACTGTGAGGTGGCCCAGTGAAAATGTTAGTGATTTCATAAAAATTTGATTTTGTCTTTTTCTTACAGCTTATACACAATACAAGAGAACTCAGTTGTCCTCATGAAAGTAAAGAGACATCTTTTTCTTTTACAGGCTGCCAAAATGGCAAACTATTGCAAGTGTCAAAAACTGAGTGACCTTCTGTTCCTTACATTTGCTGTTGTCTTCATTGTCAGTAGGCTTGGCATATATCCCTTATGGTGAGTAAGGACATTGTTTTCCTGAAACACTAGGCACCAAATAAGCTTGGAAATAACTGTTATAGTTGAACAGGATTCATTGCTGTTACTCTGTTTCCCAAAGCACCAGGGAGAGTTTCAGACATAACCAGCTGCTGAAATGGCCTATTTGCTAGAGTGCCATTGTGTTTACTGTGTGCTAGATGAGAAACATCTGGGGCTTCTGCTGGTTTTAAGGTAGAAGTGGGTTGCAGATAGCATAGCTTCAGACTAGCAGGTGGCTGGCTGTGTTGGCAAGAGATGAGAGGAAAATGAAAATATTAGTCACCAAAAAACCCAACCAGCAGCTAAGCTTGAAGCTAGGATATTTTCAATAGCTTTCAGTGCACACTTCATGAACACTTTCAGCTTAAAGAAAAACACAGTGGAATAAGTAAAGTTTGACCTGCTGAAATTCATGTAAGGATGTTATTGCCATGCAGATTGCAATACTGCAGGCTACTCCTTTTCCAGCTCTCATTTGAGTTTGGGTTCCTGGGGCAGCTGTGTAACACATACGTCCAGAAGGGAGTTACACAGCTCTAACTGTAATCTCACATCTTCCCAGGCAGTCAGCTGCTTGCATGTGCACACACTCTCTTGTAGGTACACAGACATGCATGCACACAGACTGATCATAGATGTTTGATTCTTTAGCTAGGATCTTCTGCATCCAGAGGGCAGATGGCTAGTTAGGGATCACTTGGATGTACTTCCTTGTAAAAGTGCGTTAAAGATTTTCTGCAACCTATGCACTATATATGAGGAAGGCTGAGAGAAGGTGTTGGCCTTGCTCTTTCCTGTTCTCAATTCTTTCTTTCTTATAAACAGAACTAGCACAGATATCTGTATTTCTAGGAAAGTAAGAGAGGTCTTGCATTGCATCAGAAGGTAGCAATGGCAGTTTTGTTCTTGGGAAGCACCAAGAATGCCAGAAATTGTATCCTTTGCAGAGTTTATTTAGATTACTACTGAGCTCCTTATTCACATATACAGGGGATTTACAGATGCCAATGTCAACCTCCCTGCTACAGTTCCCTGTCCAAACCTCTCTAATGATACCTCTTTGAGGTTTTTTTAATGCAAACAGGGTAAGACCAAGATGCCCTTAGGGAGTGTGTCATCAGCTCTGCTTAACCCTAGAATGAAAATGTCTCATTTAGCATTTGATGACTCCAAAGATATTGTCGTAATGCCTGGTCCCTAATGTGCTGTGACTTAGTGAACAAACATGGCAAAACATGAAAATGGATAGACACATAAACTGCATGTTTAGAAACACTTGTTATTTTCTTCAAGGAGGATTTTTTTTCTTTCTTAAACAGTTTTGCTTCCCTTACTCAGTCCTTCCTTGAAGCCAACTGGGCCAATCACTGAATTTCTATAAATAAGCTAGTTTTTCTACTTCCATAACCTCAGATATAGAAATGGCATTCCTGCTCACAGTATTTCACCTGTGCCTTGCATTCTATTTTATATTGAGGAACGAAGAGAGGACCCAATTTCACCAGTGTATTTCTGCCACTGCAGTACATGACTGTGCTTAAGGGAAGGCCAAATCAGATGAGGACTGGATGGGTTTGCAAAGAGGAAATCACGCTTGGCCAACCTTCTGTGATGAAATTACTGGCTTGTAATTACATAATTACTGGATGATTGGGCAGAGTGCACCCTCAGCAAGTTTGCTCATGTTCCAACCTGTGAGGAATGGCTGATACACCACAGGGTTTTGCTGCCATCCAAAGGGATGGAACCTCAACAGG